>JAJIBD010008211.1:0-88957 GCA_021461705.1 Cryptotis parvus
GCTATACTATCTTCATAAAAGTGTATCCCCTGAGACAATTTAGAAGAGGAGAAAGAAAGCAATTGTTTGAGATGATTGCACATGAGCATTGTAGTCTGTGATATCTATGTCCTGGAGTACTCAGAGGAAGACAGTTCAAAGTACAGTACTTGTGCAAGTGTATGAGCAAGCTCAGGAAGAATGCTAAACTTGCTTCTCAGTCAATATTGGGGGGAAAATCTCTCACTGTAGCATCTTTGTAATGGCTTTGTTTTCATAACAGCAAGTTGTGTTCCCAAAGCTCCAAGTACATGCTTTAAAGACTGACAAAAATCCAATAATTTTATAAATATGCTATTTCATTGATGTCATTATATACTAATAAAACAATATTTTATAGGTCATAAAATAAGAAATAGTTTTTCCTACTCTATCTCAGAAATAGTACATTTAGACTTCAAACAAGAGGCTGGAGACATAGCACAGAGGGGAAGGTGTTTTACATGTTTTGATTTCCAGAACTGCATATGGTCCCTTAGGTACCCCATCGGAGAATGCCCCTTATGGGGTACAAATGCCAGTAGCCTAACTAACTGGAGATAATAGTTGGGGAAACAGTCAGTTGAGGCTCCCCAGAAATGATTCATAATCAGAGAGCTAAGAGTAAGGCCTGAGTATGCCAGGTGTGTCCAAATATCAAATAAGCAATTAAAAACACACAAAACACACAAAGGAGAAGCCATCATTCCTTCTGGTTTACAGTGAGTTAGAGAATATCCAAGAGGAATCAGACCCACTGCCTCCCTACTAAATGATCACCCCCTTCACACTCTCTTTCAGGAAATATACACTCCTCACTGTGTGAGGAGAAACTTCTATATGTAAAATATCTCTGTCTCTGTCTCTCTCTCTCTCTCTCTCTCTCTCTCTCTCTCTCTCTCTCTCTCTCTCTCCTTCAACTCTTCAGAGGGCATAAGATAACAAGAAGGATCAAATCTTCCATAGATATCTAATTTCACAAATGCTCCTCTTCGGAAATTTAACTTTGCTCTATGGGTCTATATCCTACCCAGATCACATATTCAGTTAAAAACAAAATATTTACTTTCAAACTTAACGATCCAAGAAAGAAAATGATTCGTTATAAAAAATTAAATCTTTGATTTTTAAGCTAGATTACTCTAACAATCATTTTTGGTCCATAGCATGTTTGCAAATGGGAATTTAAAAAGGTAGACAGTAAAGGTGGGATTGGTGTTGAAATGTACATATGCATAAAAACTCAACTATCAATAACTTTGCAAACCATGGTTCTTTTTAAAATTTTTTAAATGTTTTTAAAAACATTTAAAAAATTGTTGTATTTGATATATGCCAAATACCAGTAACAATTATAGACCTCATTCGGAATGGTTTGAGGCTCTTTATGTTCCTGGAGCAAGCAGATGCCTTGGGCTCTACTAGCATGAGACAGGACATATGGAGATGTTACTGGGGCCCGCTCGAGCAAATCGATGATGAACGGGAAGACAGTGATACAGTGACAGTGAAATGTTTTTAAATTTTTTAAAGAGATGTAGAAAATAGAAACCTGTTTACCACATTTTCAGAGAATGTTCATAAATATATTTTCCTCACTGGAGGTGTTTATTAATATATTTATTAGTGATAATTCAGATATAAGTCTATTAATTCTGTCTACACCATGTAATATCTTCTTTCCATAACTGGTTTATGGTATTTTTTTAAAAATTTTTTTAGTTTAAATTTTATTTTCTCCTATTACTGTATGTAAGTACAGTGTTTTACAGAGTTACTCATGATTATTTCATACAGATATACAATATTCCAACACCAGTCACACTACTATTCCAACTTACCACAAACATTATTTCCAATTTTCACAATGACCTCTTAAGCCCACCCCTATGGCAGATGCTCAAAAATGTATTGCTTATTATAAATAATTTGCTAAAAGAATTATCAAAAAATGTTTCTTTAGAAGAAAATTAGTGAAGATTGTAATATCTCACCAAAGAGCCATTGAACCCTTGTATAAGAGAGTACCAAGATTTTGCTACAGTTTAAGCCTTCTCTGCTTGTAATTTGTTAATTGAGATTGGTTGGCTTCTACATTACATTCCTTCAAAATAGTGGTCTGCTCCTGGTTTATCAGTGCAAAGAGTTTGAGATGTTGGTCCAAGAAGTCCAAAAAAAATTTTAACAGGGTGATACAGCTGGAGATAAATTCTTAACTAGGGGTGGATTTGGGGCATATGCATGACTGCTGGGGCTTCAAGAAGTGCGGGGAGATGGGGGGAGGTAGCCCATTCCAAATTCCATGAAAGCCTGGAAATTTCAGTCACAAGACCCATACACTTGAGTTTTTTCAACTAGATGAGGCTTGTCTGAGCAGAGAAACATGGCTGCAATTGTAGAGTGTCTGGTCTACAGATTCTTGAAAATCTTTCTAGTCTAATAGATCAAGTATTTATTTTAGTTAGAAGATATCATAAATAGGCTGGATTGATAGCCCAGCGGACGTTTGCCTTGCACACGGCAGGCCTATGCCAGCCGGGTTCAATCACCGGCATCTCATATGGTCCCCGAGCACCGCCAGAAGTAATTCCTGAGTGCAGAGCCAGGAGTAACCCCTGAGCATCGCGGGGTGTGACCCAAAAAAGCAAAAAAAAAAAAAGATGTTGTAAATATCTAGGTGAATTTTTTTTTACACAGGTAATGAACTGCACATGTACTATGTAGAATATTAGACTCAATGTTGACTTTTCTGTGTTATCATCTACTCTCAAGTCTAATGCCATCAGAGGGCATTTGGGCAGGAGTTGCAGCTGGCCGTATGCTGTGGCAGCCAATCTCCGGGCATCTTTTTATATCCTCAACACTTACTTTCTGAACCTAGTGGTATTTGTGACTCTGTCTATATGACACCAATTGCTGTGGTCTGCTCATGAAGCTAGCCTCTAGGATCCATGAGTCATTTATATCAGCGCCCGATTCTGTAGCAGGGAAGTTTTTGTGCTGGGTCTTTTAAATGATTTCTTCTGCCCACCCCATTTAAGACTACTCAAAAAATAGCAAATAACAATAATAAGCTTGTCTTAACTTTGCCAGCAGAAATTTCCTGGGACTTTTCAGAAGCCACATTCAATTTATGAATAAATGAAATAGATCTTCTCAACCAACCATGACAATAAGCACTGGCCTACATATTCAGGGGCCTGAAAGAAGTTGAGGCAATGAGCCTAATGAGAAGCAGTCAGCGGATCTAATGAGAATCAGACAGAAGGCCTAATGAGACATTTAACATACTCTGCCTCTCCCTCCTCTTTTGTTCAATTTTCATGGGAATCTGTGTTTGGGGCTCTCAGTTGCACTGGCTACAAGCAGATACATATGGCTTTACTAGGGCAATCCAGGAAACAATAGAAAGACGTGAAGATGGCCAAAATTGGAGAGCGGAACTTGTAAAATAGACCCAATAGGCATGATTGTGTGGTGGGATGGGTTGTTTTTACATTTCTATTGTAATCAGGGATATACCTTTTTTTAAGAATGCCAGTTAGTCATAAAGCCATTGGTGATGATACAATGAACAAGCAGAGATTTCAATGGCATTACATCACTGCACAGGATGAAACAGAGATAAGAACAACATGCAGTTCTGTTTCTGTGGCTTACTGCTGCCACTCAGAAAGCAATGACTGGAATGCAGGTGTCGCTCAAAGTAATATACCTGAAATTGTCTTCTGATGAGGCAATGTTCCTTGGAACACTGCGTGTTTTCATCTGTTGACCTTGGACAGAGTTGGCAGTTGGAGATAGAGATCAAATTATAGGTTGGGCTGGGCTGGAGGCCAAGGCAAGAACACAGACCTTACTGAGTTACAGTTTTGTATCTCCATTACCTGTGACAGAAACAAGCAGAGAAGAGATGTGCATGTCCATGTCTTTGTTGACACAGTCCACCCATGAAGCTAACAGTTTTTCAGTATTGCCTGGCTTTGAGAGACCAGGTAAGATCTATGTATCATTGAGTCTCTGAACCTAAGAACTGAAAAATAGTTGCTTTGGCTCTTATTGTCTGCTTATCAAATAACAGTTTCTAGGTAGACAACCTCTTTATTTTCTTTGCTCATCATAGTATATGCACTAAATGCAGTCATATCTCTCTCCCTACTAATTTAATTCTTTATTTGTGATTACTCCTCTTTCAGTTGTCAAGGTCCTGCTTCTGTATCATGTTAAAGACTGGTCACTGGAACAGTTTTCTCTTCATGGCGCCACCTAGTGCCCTCACTTGTCACACACTGTAGTTGATTCAGTTACTTAGGTTGGTACTCACGACAATGGAAGAGCACCAACATTTATTACATTCAATTATTCACCCACTAGTGCTGCTGTTCAACATACTTAAAATCCATTGACTCCTAAAAGCTGAAATTCATACTCCATGTACAATTGGGTTAATTTTACTGATTAAGACACAGTGAATTGAGAATTATTCTGCCTTCTGCATTCAGTTTCTAGAATTCCAGTTTCTAGAATGATTTCTGGCCGTTACTTGTTTTTCACCTTATCTGTCATGAGTTTTCTCATCTGTAATAATAGTGATGCAAAACTAAAATATATTACAAAATATATTATAAAATAAGTTCAAAAAGGGTCTCAATACATAGCAGCATTAAATATATTCCAGTTAATATGACTGTTGCTGGAGGAGAGAGGGATCTCACATCAGATAAGGCATTTGCTTTGCATCCAGCTTGTTCGGATTCAATTGCTTGCACTGCAGCTAGTCTCCAAAGCACCATTTGGGTGATTCCTGAGTGTAAAGTCAGGAGTCAGCCCTGAGCACTGATGGGTGTGGTCCCAAAGATATAGAAATTGTATTATTATGATAAAACACTACAGTTTCTGCCCCAAGGCAGTCAAACATTGCTAGAGAGGGAAAACAACTACAACACTGCACTGATTCATACTGTCTATACCATGTCCACAAATCTTCAACTGACAGTAACTAAAGCAAGGATTTCCCTTTATGTTTAGCTTTAACATTCTTCAAACAGCATTTCCTATCCACTTAGATTCTCTACTGATCCATTTAGCTCACTATTTGAAATGTAAGTGATTAACTCTTAGCTTCCTTACTTCCATTTTTGTTGCCTTATTTATTCCCAACTTTCTGTCTTTAAAAAAGGATTAAGCTCCAGTCTCATTCAATGGATATTGTCATTCAATGGATTATCTCATTCAATAGACAAGCCGCATACCTGTGTGTCATATCTTTATTTCTTTTCATAGATTGGCTCTTATTCTTTTCAAATCATTAACTTTTCCTCTCTACTGGGTCACTTATTGAAATCAAAATATTGACAGAAACATTAAACTATTTTTTTTTTGGGGAAGGAAAAAAATTCTTTCTTTGCTTGAAGCTGCACTCCTTGTTATTAGTACCACAAACTCCACAAACCATTTTTTGGAGAAGGGGGCTAAAGGAGCTCAACACAGTAAAATGACGCCTTGACCTTACTTTTGAAACTGCCTTTGACAAAGGTCTTCCATGATCACTTCATCACTTGAATCCCATCATTCATCGATTTGTTCGGCGGGCGCCAGTAACATTTCCATTGGACCCTATCACGTGCCAATGTAGCCCAATGGCATCTGTTTGATTCAGGAATATGAAGAGCCTCAAACCGTTCCTTCAGGGTCTTGACAAGGAAGTCTGACAATGTTGTAGGTGGGCATCCACGTGATCTTTTTGACATCCTGTGGGATCCAGTTGGTAATGGCTCTAGTCCAGCGGTTGTCTCCAAATCGCATTACATGTCCAGCCCATCTGATTTTCAATGCCTTGGCAAGCGAGACAGCATCCCTGATTCTGGAATAGCGAAGGAGGTCAGAACTCCGGATTTCTTCTCTCACTTGAGTGAGGCGTGATATTCCAAGCATAGCTCTTTCGATTCCTCTCTGGGAGACCGAATAATATTCTCATCCTGCTTTTCGTAGAGCCCAGGTCTCTGAGGCGTATGTTAATGTAGGGAGAATGGTGGAGTCAAAGAGATGTGCCTGGAGCCAGAGGTTCTTTGTCCTTTTAGCTATTTCTTCGATGCCTCTGAAGGCATTCCTCCTGCGCAGCTCAGGTTTTAGGTCGTTCATCATGATGACTTCTCGACCTAGGTACACATATCTGCTGCATTCAGAGATGTTTGTTCCATTGAGAGTGAATGGGGCCTCAGAAAATAGTTCATTTTTCATGAACATAGTTTTCTTCAGATTCAGCTGTAGACCTATCTTTCCACATTCTCGGTCAAAGTCAGCCAGCATTTGTGCCGCTTGACTAATGTTTGGTGTTATTAGAACGATGTCATCAGCGAAGCAGAGGTGGTGTAGTTGCCGACCATCTATCTTCACTCCCATTCCTTCCCATTCTAATTGTTGCATAATGTTCTCGAGGGTGGCACTGAAGAGTTTTGGTGAGATGGTATCACCCTGTCGAACCCCTCTTTTGACATTAATGATCACTTCTTTGTAGAATGGTGAGATCCTAGTGGTGAATCCATAATACAGCTCCACGAAGGATCTTGATGTATTGGGTTTGAACACCCTGTTTGGCTAGGGCTTCGATGACTGCTTCAGTCTCCACAGAATCAAAGGCTTTCTATAAATCAATGAATGTGAGACAGAGTGGCATCTTGTACTCCCTACAAACCTCAATGAGCTTGGTTACTGTGTGGATATGTTTGATTGTGCTGAATCCTTTCCAGAAACCAGCTTGCTCGCATGGTTGTCTTTCATCTAGTGTTCTGCCAATCTTGTTCAGTATGACTCATGTAAACAGCTTGTAGATGATAGACAACAGGCAGATGGGGCGATATTTGCCGATGTCGTGAATGTCTCCCTTCTTGAGCAGTAGAACTGTCCTGCTGGTTTTCCTTTGGTAGGGTACCTCGCATTCGGTCAGGTAGCGTGTGAAGAGCCGAGCTAGTGTATTGATGTGTACCAGCGGCAGATTCTTCCAGGTGTTCAAGTCTGACTTTGTCTGGGCCTGGTGCTGTTCCCTTCTTTACCGATGAGATGGCATGTCGGATTTCAGGAAGGGAGAACGTTGGGAATGACATATCCATCCTGTGGAATTTGGTATGTGGGCAGGTGGATGTGGCTATCAAAGAGATTTGAGTAGAAGTCCTGGATAATCTTCTCCATTGCCTTTCTGGAAGATGTGATAGATCCATCCATTCCATGATGTATATATCACTAAATCGATTAGTCGTTATTTCCTCACCCTACCACTCAACAAGAAGATGCCATGCATTTCTCCATTCCTAGGACACTGTGTTCTCTGGTTTGATTATTTCCTTACTAACCATCTTGAATCAACCATATAGTGTTGAAGTGACCATCCAAGAGCTTCATGTTAGCTGCCTTATTTTGTCTACCTGCATCGTTACATTAGCAAATGCATCCACATTCATCACTGTAAATAAACTTCAATCGGTATATAAAAGTTAGAAGAGTTAGCCCACTTCTGGTCTTTCAATATGGTTATTGCCACTGCAATAATCTTGTTACCCCACTCAGACACGTTCTGAGTAACTAGTGTTCTTCTCAAATTAGGACTATTGAACTAACTCATGACATCAAAAGCATCTAATAATCTTTTTCTTATTTCACCTTTTATTTATTTATTTTGGGACACACCCAGCGATTTCAGGGGGTTACTCCTGGCTCTGCACTCAGGAATTACTCCTGGTGCTGCATGGGGGACCATATGGGATGCCGGGGATCAAACCCGGTTGACTGCATGCAAGGCAAATGACTTACCCACTGGACTATCACTCCAGCACCCTTATTTCATCTTTTAAAATATTTTAATTCAATTCACTTCTCATCATGCACATATTTCTCATAAACCAAAAATCCCATCATTTCTCACATATCTAAAATGTGTTTTTCAAATTATTTTCCAGTTAACCACTGTCCTTACCAATAGCAATAAGAAGAACTATCTGAATATAATACAATTCATTTCTCATTGAAATGCATTTACGGCTTGCTCTTCCAGCCCGTATTCTCTCTTGAACATCTTTCTTGCTGTTTGTCTGTTTCTTTGCTTCCTATTTGTCTTTGTTCTCTTAAATACAAATTCCCTTTATTTCTCTCATCTCACATCTTTCTAAGTATACACTTTCAAGATTTTTTTATGAATATTTTAATTTTAGTTTCAATAAAAATTAGTCAAATGCATTTTTATTTTATCATGGATAACATCTCTGTAACAGTATATAATTGGGACATAAATTTATTGGAGCACTACCATCTTGTGTTTTTGGTTGTTGTTTGCTTGTTTGGGGGCCACACCCAGGTGTGCTCAGGTATAACTCTTGTCTCTGCACTCAGGAATCTTTTCAGACAGGGTACAGGGGTACCATATGGGATGCTGGTATTGATCCTGGGTTGAGTGTGAGCAAAGGAAAATTCCCTACCTGCTTTACTATCTTTCCAGCTTCTGCACCACCACCATCTTATGCCACATCAAGTATACCCACGTTCTTTCCACACTTTAATTCCCTTTCCTCACTACTTGGAAACCAGAGTACTGTAGCCAAAATTCAAGGTTTTGTTATCAGATGCTGTCCATTCCTATGCATTAGTTCTTTACATACACTCCTCTTTTTAAAAATCTATAGAATGCTTCCTTTAACATTCTAATAAATTTCAAACTTCTTACCCTGATTTATAAAACACAATAAATTAGGGTGTCTGAGAGATAAATGATAATGAAGCTTTTCCTAATTTCCTTAATTTTAAGAGTTCTCTAGTAAATTTATCAAATTCCTTTATTTTACCAAAATTACTTATACTACAAAGAATCAGAAACATATAGTCTAGGACTAAATTTTAATTTTAATGTCTGGCTATTCAGACTAAAATTGTTGAGATACAAAACAGAAACATGTCAACAAAATTGCAGCCTCCTTCTGTCTTAAGTTAGTTGTGTATATTTGTTTGTTGAATGTTCTTACCTACATTTGTAAATTTATTTGTAATTTATGGAATGGTATTAGTTGTTTAATTCTATATAAAGTATCACTGTGTGGGGCTGGAGTGATAGCACAGTGGGTAGGGCATTTGCCTTGCACGTGGCCAACCTGAGTTAGATCCCCAGCATCCCATATGGTCCTCTGAGCACCAACAAGATAAATTCCTGAGTGCAGAGTCATGAGAAACCCCTGAGTATTGCTGGGTGTGACCCAAAAAGCTAAATCAATCAATCAATCAATCAATAAAATAGGTAGATAAATAAATGAATGAATGGATGAATAAATTGATAGATCGATAGATTGACAGATCAATGATAGATAGATAGATAGAAAGATAGATAGTAGATAGATAGATAGATAGATAGATAGATAGATAGATAGATAGATAGATAGATAGATAGATAGATAGATAGAGATAAAGTATCTCTGTGAAATTTGCTCTGACCCAAACATCAGGAATAAAACAAAATATTCTCATCTTGCCTTGAAAAGGAAATAAATGGCAAAATAAAGGCTTTTCTAGGGATTTTGTAGAAGGCCAACTTACTGTTCAGACACAGTACTAATGGTCTATCAAACATTTAAGGGCTACTTAAAGTTATGTATATTTTTAAAAAATTAAAAAATATTAATGCAATACTAAACACTACAAATGATGAATACAACTTTTATTATCTACTATCACTTTTATATAGACTATAACTTTTATAACCACTTTATTCAATTTTTGATAATGATTACTCAAATCACAAGACAAAATTTTAATGTTATTCAGGAATAAATTTAAAAATCTTTTAGACTATACAGAGGACACTGAAAGATTTTAGTACTGAATACTAGGTGATGAGAAAGGACCAGGGGTGTTGGTCAATGCTAGAGAAATATTTTTCACCAGTCACACTGTTATCAGGAGAGAAAAAAAGTAAATCAAGGAATCATAGCCAAGAAACTGATGTGAGTGGGAAGTGATCATTTTTACTCTGCAAAGTTTCTTGAGTCCCAAATATTTTCCCAGGCATTGGACAATGCTACTCTAGGAACTGCTATGCTCTAGAGCTCAATGGTGCTGTCCTAGGGGTACAGGACTACAGTAGTGGCTGAGGGTTTTAAGTGGATATATATTTGTTTGTTTGTTTTGAGGGTCCAAATCTGGCAGTTCTCAGTGCTTACTTTTGGCTTTGTGCTCAGATATCTGTCATAGAAAAGTTCTGAGGACCACATGGGGTACTGGGGATGGAATCCAGATCAATGGTATACAAGTAAGTGCCTTACCAGCTGTACTCCATCCCCATGGGTCAAGATACTATTAAATAATTTTAATATTTAAAAAAGGACACTTTGGGGGGCCAGAGTGATAGTCCAGCGAGTGGGCAGTGCATTTGCCTTGCATGCAGCCGACCCGGGTTCGATCCCCAGCATCACTTATGGTTCCCTGAGCACTGCCAGGGGTAATTTCTGAGTGCAAAGCCAGGAGTAATCCCTGAGCATCGCCATGTGTGGCCCAAAAGAAAAAAAAAGGATACTTTTTCCAAAGCAGAGAATTGAGGGAGACCTCTAGGAACCAGTAACCTTATCCAATTTTTGACAAGTGCATGCCATCCAAGTGAAGCAAGTTAAGAACACTCAGGAAGTGAATTAAATGAGAGCAAAGTCACAAACTCTTGATACACAAGACTTTGTATAAAGGATGGTGTCCAGGTAGATTGCACAGTTTGGTATATAACATCAAAGATTTCAGGGATGGGAGTGATAGCACAGTGGGTATGGTGTTTCCCTTGCAGGAAGCCAACCGGGTTTGATCCCTGGCATCCCATATGGTCCCCCGAGCACCGCCAAGACTAATTCCTGAGCATTGCTGGTGTGATTTTTCCCCCCCCCAAAAAAAAGAAGGAAAAAATCAAAGATTTCATCTTAGGAAGGAAAAGAACAAGGCCAGATTAATATTGTAGATCTACTGTGTTGGCTGCAGTGTCGAGAATGGGGCTGAGAAAGGGCTGAGGAAGAGAATGTGGTGGGAGCAGGGATCAGAGATACTGAAATAGTCCAGGTAAGAGAGATGCTAGGATGAATATGAGCACAATGGAAATGGATGAAGATAGGAATGGACAGGAAGTAAAGTCAGCATGATTTCAGGATAGATTTCATGTTGGGGAGTTAAAGAGAATGAGAAAATGGATTCTACATTAGAAAGTGTCAGACACTGGAAGGAATGAAGTAGCTCCCTAAGAAATGAAGTCAGGGACTAGCAGGCTAGTGCAATGGGTAAAGTATTCCCAGCATCCCAAATGATCTGCTGAGCTCTACCAGGAGTAAGCCCTGAGCATTGCTGAGTGTGACCCCAAAACCTAAAGAAAGAAAAAGGTATTAAGTCTGAAATATTTAGGTATAGACAGTTTTTTTTTAAACGGCCTCTTAACACACAAGACTTTTTGGGGGTGTCACCTGGGTGGCTTAGGGGTGGTGTATCCTTGAGCGGTTTAACTGCAATGGGCATATACACAGGAAAGCAGAAAGGCTTTGCCTGTCTCCTTCACTTTCCTTCAACATTTTTCTTATCACATTGACAGTTGGGATTAGTACCTTCCCTAATTCAATTGTTTTTGTAAATCCCCATTCATCTGATGATTGATTACAGGTGGTCATAAACTGAGGAGCGAACAGAAATATTTTAGCTTCCCTTCTCTCCTTACCTCAGTAAACTGGAAACTGGGGCTGCCTCTGAGTATGTATTGTTATCTAAATGGTGAGCTTAAGGCAGGTGAAGCAATTAAATTAACCTCTAGTGGAAACCCCAACCCACTTGTTATGGTCATTCTTGGCACAAAAGATCTCCTTGACTGGCTAAAATTCAGTAACACAAAAATGGCAAAATTGCAGGACAGAATATTGGCATGGGCAGTGTGGTGATTTCCGTCCCACTGACTGCCTGATTCCCCTGCCTTAACTTTCTGTCTAGACTTGGCGTCAAGGCACATTCCCTCAGCCTTCAGTAGTCAGAGGTGTCCAGCCCTAACAATGTGTACATGATTTAGAAAGAACGAAGAACAGGCTCTCAACAACCACTGCTTTTTTAAAGGTCAAATCTCACTGCTCCAAGTGTGACCGGAACGCAAATGTATTCCAGATCTCTTAGCCCACAGGTGCAGAGAGTGGAGTGCTGCAAATTCCATGTGCAGACTGGCAGGGCCCTTCCTTTGAGTCTCCAGATGCAAAGGGAATATTTTATGTACAGGAAGACAGAGGCTACTCAGAGACAGCTGAGCTTGGGAGAAAAAAAAATGTATGAACATGTAGTTAATTCTACCACAAATCCTCTTACTCAAGTTACTGAAGCCACCAACATGGGAGGCAGAAAGAAAGCATGGGGGCCTTCGGGGACCCCCCATCTTTGCATTCATTCCAAAAATGTTAAGTGCTTATTTTACGTAAGATATTTACAAAAATATTTTCCTGTCTGTACTGAAATGGATCACATTAAAGAAGCATGTTTTTTTTTACCACTTAAAAATCACTGTGTAATTCAGAGTTAGAACATCAGAACAGCCCTGTTACGAAGTGTCATGGGGAAGGTGATTTTATGATTTCCTCATTATCCAACTGTCTTAGGCCCTTTCATAAAAGCCCTGGGAGAAACATATCATGAGAAGGGGCTTGCACAAAGGAAGTACCTACATAAAAGAGGTTAGAAAGTGTTTTTTTTTTTAAATTTGAAATGCAATTGTTCTCTCTTTTCTCCTAAAGGGTATATTGTTTTTCTTTTTTCATCAATTTTTTAAAAGTTTTTTATTGATTTTTTACAATTAAAAAGATATACAATTAAAAAAGTTCATGTTTGGGTTTTGGTCATACAGTGTTCCAGCACCCATCCCTCCACCAGTGCCCATCTCCCACCACCAACGTCCCCGGTTCCCTCCCTCCTTCCCCAGCCCTCCTCCATGGCAGGTTCTTTATTTCTTTCCCTTTCTCTCTCTTTCTCTTTTCCTTCCTTTCCAGACTATAGATTACGACTAAGAGTTGTCATGTGTATCGTTTTGCCTCTATTTAATGCTCAGTTCTAGGTTGGTATTAGTAATAATGGGTATATTGTTAGGGCCAGAAATGTGCGAGATTACTGTGTAGTCACATTGTTGAACCTGTGATCAAAGATAATTATCATCCATTATTTTTAAGCCACGCCAGATGCTAGGGATATGATAGTAAACAAAGTGAGCATATTTTTATAGAAATTTCATTATAATATGGCCAGCAATAGCACAGTGGGTATGGCACTTTACTGATATGCAATCGACCCGAGTTCTATCCTTATCATCCCATGTGGTCCTCAGGAGCCCTCCAGAAGTGCTCTCTGAGCAGAGAGCCAGGAAAGGTCTGAACACCACTGGGTGTGGCCCAAAGCAAAAACTAAATAAATTTCATTATAGTAATGGAACTTTTTTTTTTTTTTTGCTTTTTTGGGTCACACCCAGCGATGCTCAGGGGGTTACTCCTGTATCTGCACTCAGGAATTACTCCTGGCGGTGCTCAGGGGAACATTTTTTTTATTACTGGTTTTGGCATATTGAATACGCATCAGACAGCTTGCTAGGCTCTGCCATGCAGGTGGTATACTTTTAGTAGCTTGCTGGGCTAAGCACTGCCAGGAATAATTCCTGAGTGCAGAGCTAGGGGTAACTCCTGAGTATCGCTGAGTGTGATGTCAATCTCCACCCTGACAAACAGGTCAGTACCCTTCACCTCTCCACGTAGCTGGAGGACACATGGCCTGTGCCCCGGTCATCCCACTGGCGGTCCTTGGTGAGTGCAGCGAACATGGAGGCAGTAAAGATGGTAAAGAAAGATATTTGATTTAAAATTGGATTTAGATTTCAAATCTTTTGCCAATTTAACTTTCTCCCTAAAATTCTATGTACAATCTCAAATCTTGGTTTTTGCTGCAGTACTTTAAATTTGCATCTTATCCGTATATATGTAAATGAGAATAGGCATTTTTATATTTTATCAAATGGTCTATTGATAAAGGTCAAAACTAACTGGACCTTACTGATTTACTTCAGATCATTCTGTTTGTCAGTGCTTAAAGTTTTGTTGGAATAAGTAAAATAAATTTGTTGTTTTCAAAAGGGATAGGTTGGGATTGGAAGGAAAATTGGGAATATTGGTGGGAGAAGGAATGGTTACACTGGTGGAGTTGAAACATTAGATGCTTCAAACAACTGTGTAATGAACACCCTGTAAATCACAGTGTTTTTAATCAGAAAAAATAATTTTAAAAACCTTGCATTTATGTTTTTGAGTTACTGTCAAACAGCCTGTTCCACAGCCCAGGTATCTACTATCTTAGTTTTGGTAATGCTGCAGATTGAACCCATGGCCTCAAACACGTAAGTCGTGTGCTCTAACACTCAGCCATATCCTAGCCTCCAGGAATCTTAATTTGATTTTTCCCAGTGTGTAACTTGGAACTTTACTTCTCCAGCGTGGCAAGAGAACTTTTTTGTTTTTACGGCTTGTGGACGGACTGGACTGTTCAAACGTCCCTGCTACTCATTCGTCTGCTTTATTTCCTTCATGCCTGCGTGAATGCACGCGATATCTCCCTTACCTTGGCAAGCGTGTGCCACATCCCCGCCCGCTGCTCACTTCTCTCTTCCAGTCATCAGGACGGCTGGGGTCAGGAAGGAGGCAAGGCAAGTCCCAGCATAAAATACGTCCGAAACAGTCTGGTCATTGAAGGGCACTGCTTTCAGTAATGATTTCTCGTGTGTAGTTTGGACAAATCATTTCTTCCTTAGGCTGCAGTTTTCACATTCACGAGGAGTACAAGCCCGGAAATCTCGAAATCACGTGGCCGCCCACCTATAAGATGATCAGGCTTCTTCATCAAGACCCTGAACGGTTTGAGGCTCTTTTGTATTTCTGAAGCAAGCAGATGCCATTGGGCTACACTGGCACGTGATAGGGTCAAATGGAAATGTTACTGGTGCCAGCTCAAGCAAATCAATAAATAACAGGATGTCAAGTGATCAAGTCAAGTGAATGGAACAAAGAACATTTTTAAAGCGAATAAATAGGATGTCAAGTGCTGAGATCTGAGGGCAAAAGGGCAGCTTAGCCCGTATTTGTGTCAGACAAGCTACTGTTTGGTTAATGGTTATTGGTCAGATACACCTAGAACATAATATTTCAATAGAAGTTATTCTTCAGGGAAGCAGCTTCTTTTCCACTTTCTTATAATTTATATTCCCAGCCCTGCATCTGCCTTACATAACTTTGCTTTTACTGTCCACAATTTCATACGAAAGCAAATGTGCTATTGATGACAGGTAGGCAAAGAGCTTCTCATTGTAAAACTCCACTCACTGAGACATGATAGGGAAAGTTTATGAGTGTCTGAATAGAAAGTGTCTTACTAGACAGGTCCCAAATCTCTCATCTGTGTGTCAGATAATTTCAGAGTTATCTGTACTTCTAAACAGCTCAGAAACCTATATGGAGAATGTGCTCCACTCTCTTTAGCATATGGGCATAGGAATTGCTGACTGATATTTCAAGAAAGACAAAGAACAACATTATTAGGGGAGCAGGTAAGCAGAGGGACTGCTATTCTTTAGAGAGGTGAGTATGGAGAAGTTCTATATACTTTTACTTACTTATATTGAAAAGGATATAGTCTCATTTTGGTGTCAATGATATAAAAATCAGAATTTTATCTTTTTGCTCTATTGTACCTTATTTAAGGCAATGAGATCTCTCTGCCTTCAAGGTGAGTGTCTGCTCAGTGTGGCCAGGGAGACATATTCCATCAGTTGTAGTTTGGATTTGGCTGCCCATTTTCTTTATTGTTTGCTTGCTTCTATTTATTTGGGAGCCACACCTGCCAGTGCTCAGGGCTTACTCCTGGTGAGCTCAATGGATCATATGGGATTGCAGGGATCTAACCCAGTGAGCAACGTGCAAAACAAGCATCCTCCCCACTTAGCCACCGGCTCTACATATTCTGACCAGCATCCCTCTATTGTAAGTGAGAGTAAGCCACATCAGGTCAGATATCATGGCATATGGGGGCTCCGTGGGTTGCTCATAGAGCATCCTCTCCTCAGACATATTTAACCCCACCTACTAATATCAGTGTATTTTCTGCAGATATATTTAATTCCCACCTACTAATATTTTTGGAGTCATAATAATTAGGACAAAGAGTACTAGGCAGAGAAATGAGATTAGGAATATGTCCTAAGGAAGGGAACTTGCAGTAGGCAATGCCACAATGGTGAGCTTCGCTGTGCCTCAAAACCTGGGTGACCTCGACTGTGCTGGATGATCCTTACATAATCATCTCAACGTCTTAACCTGTTGACTCAGGCCACCTACTGTAAACTCAATGAAAAATGCTCACTCTACTCTACTCCCTTTTTTGTTAAAATGAAAGGAGAAAGCATTCTGGTTGTTTTTCTCTGGAATCCTGATTAAAGGCTATCCTCCCATAATCTGGGAGCTTCCCTGATTTCTTTTTTTTTTCATTTTTCTTCTCTTTAATAAAATATTTTCTGAATTTGGTCAATCATTCTCCCTTGTTTTTCATTCTGACTGCTTAAAGGTAAAAAAATATGAGTGCCTCCACCTGCTCTAACAATTTATGTCTGTTTGAATGGGGGTAAACTAGAACTAAGGTAGAGAACACTTGTTCTCTTAATCATTTAAATTGTATGTTTTCACTCATCATATGTTTTATATTTTATTTCATGTATTTTCTGACTTGCTCATTAAAGGATAACTACAAAAAAAACAAGTAATCTTAAAAAAGTAGCTTAAAAAGGTAACCACAAAAATGTCAAGCACTGTTTAATAATCTCCATTTTACATATTAAAATGTGAGTGTAAGGGGGCTGAGAAGAGTATCTAAGGAGTAGTTATTTTCAGAACTCTGAGTGACATCAAGACCATCACACTTTGAAGCTCTCTCTCTCTCTCTTTCACTCTCTCTTTCTCTCCCTCTCACACACATCACAAATGTTTAAAACATTGGATTTGGATTCTAGCCACATGGAAAATTCTTGCCAATGGGAAACGAGTCACCTTCTTAATTCTTCTACCCAAGGAGTAATTTAATCTGCCTCAACCCCTGAAGGAAACTGCACTTGAAGCTGTTTCCTGAGCATTGAGATGTGAACATCTTACAAAGGTAAAGACTGAAACACCAAGAGTCTTTTATCTTCCACTTCCCTCCCTAGAAGTCCGCCAGCCAAGCCTTGGCCCTGGTTACACTAATGCTTTCTGATTTATGAGCTCAATTCCCTTGTAGAGGAGTTTCCAGTTAAGAGAGATGGAATAAGTATAGGTTATGGAGCATCCCCTTCCCTCGCCATAACTAAGCATTTTTCTTCAGTGTTGCAAGCAAGCATAGCACTCAGAAAACAACATATTTCATGAAAGAGCTTACTTCTAAGGGAGAGCTCCTAGGGAAGAAAAAATAAGGGAAATTATGTTTTTCTTCGTTTTTGTTTTGTTTGGTTTGGTGGCCTTATTCCAAGTGCTCAAAGATCACTCCTGGTGTGCTCAGAAAATATATTTAGAAGACATAAAACCCAAGACTGCTCTATGTTAGGCAGCATGGTCTTCAGCCCTCTAAATCACTTTTTAATCATTTTAGCTGTCCAGTCCTCCTACCACATTTGATCTAGAAACTTGCTATTCAAATGTTCCACAGATCTTAGCAGATTAGTTCAATTGAACATCATGCAAAAACTCAGATTTCATGCATGATCTCCTGAATCCACCAGTTCATTTTAGTAAGTTTACTCAGTGATTTCTGTGTACATGTGAATTTGAAAGCCTTTGCAGAGTACTGATTTCCTATAGGCTACATATTAGAGATTCCATCCCTGCCTCCTATAACTTTTTCATTGTTTCTTTCTCCACTGCATTTGGCTATCTCTTTTACAACACCCAGTTTTACAAAACTCTTACTCTTGATAACTTCTTCAATTTTTATAACCTAAGTGCTTTGTTTCTCACTTTTCAAGTATTCTCTCTTTGAGGTTCAAAGAGAGAATACTTTGCAATTAGGATAAAATTTCTCTTAACTATATCATCACCTAAACTTTAAAGTGAAGTTTGGTTCATTCCAAAAGTTCTTTATTACCCAAACTATTCCATACAACAACATTTTCCAGGATTAACTTTGTCATATTATGGGACAAGCAATTCTTATAGACTCTATAGCCTGCACAAGAAAACCATCCTCTTTGACACAAACTTCTTGATTCCCTTTTTTATTTTACTGTATTGGGACTAAAGATGAAAACATAGATAGAGCTAAACCAATTTGAGGATTATCTCAAAGTCTCAAATGAGGCTTTTTATAAAATTCCAAATCTAAACAGGAGAAAATATCTTATTCACATAATATTACAAATAAATTAGGATACAAGTAGGATACAGTGAGGATACAAGTTGATATAAATTATCTGGAAAAGTAAAATAGGTACAAGACAGAATTTTCAACATTCTTCTACATCCATATTTTCAAATTTTTATATATAAAGTATATAAAATGCTGTTATAAATAATATCTGAGTGTTAAAGCACACAATCCTCCAGTCCTGCAACTATCACTAGTGTGTCCCTTTTTCTCCACCACTGTCTTACTGCCCCAACCTTCATCCTACACCTTCTCCCCATGTAGTCATAAGCTCAGTTCTATAGACCAGTTTTTATCTTCTGTTGCCTTTGACCATGGATGTTTGATTACTATGTTTATTCATGTGCCACATATAAGAGATCAGTTTGCATCTGATCCTATTTAAGATGAACTTCATTCAGCATGATACTCTCCATATTTATCCATGTAGCAGTAAATTTCATTATTTCATCTTTACTTATAGCCCAGTAGTTTTCCACTTTATACATCTACCACAGTTCCTTTATATGGACATCTGTTCTTAAACACTTGGGTTGTTTCAAAGTGGCTTGTGAGAGTGTTGCAGTGAAGATTTGACTGCAAATGTTCCTCCAGAATAGAGTTTATGGGGCCCTTTGGTAGATGATTAGTAGAGGGATGAAGTCATGTCACAGTGAAGTTCAATTCTTGGTTCTTTTGAGAAGAGTATATTCTGAAATTAATTGACATTCCCACCAGCAGTGGATAAGGATTCCTTTTTTCCATTTTTTCCAATCTCCGCAGTTTCTGTTCCTTGTGATAAGTACCAGACTCACTGGTGTGAGGTAGTACCTCATTGTTGTTTTGATTGCATTTCAATGATGCAGAGCATTTTTATCATGTACCAGTTGACCATATCTTTATCTTATCTGAGGAATTATCTATAATTCTCTTCTCCCATTTTTTAAGTTGTTTGTTTTGGGGCCATACTCAGCAATGTTCAGGGCTATGGTACTCATCAAAATTACACAGAGTAGAAAATCTTACATTTTATAAATTATATAAGTTTTATTCAGAATTTCCTGTTTGAATCACCATTGTCTTCTGACAATTTTTAAATTTTAAGTCTTCTTTTCTCTCATTCTACCAGGAAGAATTCTAGCTACATCATTAACCTCATCTTTATTACATATTTTAACCACATTAGAAAAAAATCTGTTATCTTCTTCATCTTTTTGATACCTCCTCAATACTCCATTATTGTGCAAACCCTTTTCATTCTATATAAATTTTAAACAAAAAATTTTAGTAAAATAATAAGTAAAGAATAATCAGACTATGCCACTAGATTTGATAGGAAAGAGGCTTCCTGGAGAGAGGAGATCCTTTTCATTGGATCCAAGATCAAATGAAGAACTGGAAGAACCATAAGCTAATAAAGATCAAGGTAAAGAGAAGTCTGGTTAAAAACAATTGCGTAATGATACGATGCAAAAATTTTCTCTATGTGAATGAGAGACAATAGAGTTAGTAGATTTTCTATGACCATAGAACATATGAGTAAGAAAGCATAATTCTGGGAATCTCCTGTTTCTTTGGCCATATCTCCTCAGTGAATAAAGGTATTTGCTAAAAATAGGCTACTGATGTTTTCTTAGAATTACAGAGCATGTCAGAAGATACTAATGATCTAATGCTGCAATGTTTTCTTTTCATTTCAGTTGGCCTCAAACAAATAAACCCGATAAATATTATCAGAGTCACATATGCTCATTAAGGGTTATAGTCAGTGGCTATGTTTATTTTTCTGTGTAATAGATGATGAAACCATGGTGATGAGTGGAACAAAATTTAATGGCTTTCGTATTTTCCCATCTTAACTCTGAAGTATGACTTGCTCACTGTTTTTTTCACTGGGTTGCATTATAAATAGAAAATATTACTACACTATTTACTCATTTTGATTTTTTTTAAAAAGACCCATATTCACATCTTCTGATGATCTCAATGAAACATGATAGACTTTCAAAATCAGTTCTTAAATATAACATTGAAGGCATATTTTCAATGTATACTTTCAGTGACTAGACAGAGTAAAAGCTTTCAAATAAGTAATACTAAAATATTATGCTACTTAATAGTTTGCTCTCTTACCATAATGAAGGATTTTGTTTAAACTCACTTTTTGAATTAGAACAGAATTTCTCAACCAGTGCTCTATGGCCCCTGTTAGCAATGATGAAATTCAAAGGGGGCACAGTTAAAAATAGACCAAGTGAGGGGTCCTTGTCCTGCACAACAGCCATAGAATATACTGAATATAGGAAATAAACTGGGCTGAAAAGAGATCACAGTTAGAAAATGTTTGAGAAACACTGAACAAGAGAATTGAATGCTTTTTCAAAAGTACAAATTCACTCTCCCATGATGAAACCTGCCATGTATCCTTGTAAAGTGATCTAAATAACTTTGTATAGTATATGCAAGTGCTTTCCTTCTTCCATGCTAATATTTTTCTTTTATAATATCTCAACCTTATACCCTTTTGTAAGATCTCGACCCTACTCCTAAACCAGTACTTCATAAATACCCATCTGTAGTGGATGGCCAGGAAACCCAATTCCACTAAGTGAGATCTAGTTACAAAAGAAATGATTACTTTGTGTGGGCATGTCTTAGTCCAGGTAACCAGTCAATTGTGAGTTCTATAAATTGAAGGAAAATATATGAAAATGCATTAGGTCTAGAAATAATCTTAAGAATAAATAGCTCCTTTAAATCACCAGAAGTTGGGTGATCAGGAGGATGAAGGTAATGATATATAGGACAGGAAGGGTAAAAGAATAGAGAGTGCAGGACATTCTGTAGTGGGTGTGGACAGCATAGGTATGATCAGAAGCAGTAAACATGGCTGGCTACAGAGATTAATACAATTATCAACCAAAGAAGAAAGTGAACTAGACCCGTACTTAAAGAAACATGATATACAACACAAGAAGGATAAAAATGTAGGGCTGGTGCAAGAGTACAAACCTTGCACATGGTGTACCTGACTTTGATATGCAGCACCGCATATGGTCCTCTGAGCCCACACAGGGTGATTCCTGAGTGCAGAGTCAGAAGTCCTGAGCACCCTGTGTGTGACACCAAAACAAACAACACCTCCAATAAAATCATAATAATGCTAACAGAAACACAATTAGAGTAATATATTAAATAATTTCCTTTCCTATCTGGATGACTTTATCTCCTTTTCTTCCCTGATTGCTATGCAAGTACTTCCAGTACTATATTTAATAGAAGTGGTGACAACGTCTTGTTTGTCATCAATATTAGGTAAGGCTTTAAGTCTTTCCCCACTGAGAATGATGCTTGCTGTGGGCTTTAGATGGATTTGACTATATTAGGAAAGTTTCTTTAATTCCCATTTATGGAAATTTTTTTTTATCATACATGTGTGTTAGATCTTGTCAAATGCTTTCCTGCAAAGGAAAAAAATCAAGTTGTCACTATTTGCAGATGGCATGATATTATACCTAGAGAACCCTAAACTCTCTAACAAAGAGCTCCTATAAACAATATATTTCTATAGTAGAGTGGCAGGGTATAAAATCAATACACAAAAGTTAATGACTTTCCTATATACAAATAACGAAAGAGAAGAAAGGGATATTAAAGAAACTATCCCATTCACAATTGTGCCACAGAAAATCAAATACCTAGGAATAAGTTTGACAAGAATGTTAAGGATCTCTCCAAAGAAAACTACAAAACGTTGCTTCAAGAAATAGAAGAGGAGCTGAGGAAATGGAGACACATTCCCTGCTCATGGATTGGGAGAATTAACATTATCACAATTGTAATGCACCCTAGAGCTTTTTACAGATTCAATGAGGTCCCTATAAATACATTCTTCAAATAAATTGACCAAACACTCCTGGAAATTGTATGAAATAATAAACCACCATGAATAGTAAAAACAATTCTTGGTTAAAGGAAGATGAGAGGTATCAATTTCCCCAACTTTGCACTTTACTACAAAGCAGCCATAATTAAAACTGCATGGCATTGGTATAAAGACAGACCAGTAGACCTGTGGAATAGAATTGAATATCCTGAAACATACTCTCAAATATATGATCACTTAATCTTCAATAAATAAGCAAAAATATGAAGTGGATCAAAAAGAGCCCCTTCAACAAATGGTGCTTTCGGAAAACTGGGCAGCTATGTGTAAAAAATGAACTTAGATCTCCTTCTGATGCTATGCACAAAACTCAGATCAAAATAAGTTAAAGATCTCAACATCAGACATGAATCTATAAGGTACATCAAAGAAAACATAGGAAAAATACTCCATGACATCAAAACTAAAGGCATCTTCAAAGACAAAACACTGACAAAGCAAATTGAAAAAAGATAAACAAATGGGATTATATAAAACTGAAAACTTCTGCACCTCAAAAAAAGGTGACCAAGATACAGAGACGGCCCACAGACTGTGAAAGAATATTCACCCAATGCCCATCTGATAAGGGGTTATTATCCATGATATATCAGGCACAGGTAGAACTTTATAAGAAGTAAAAAGCCAACCCCATCAAAAAATGGAGAGAAGCAATGAACAGAAACTTCCAAAAAAGAAGAAATTGAATGGCCAAAAGGCATATGAAAAAATGTTCTTCATCATTAATCATCAGAGAGATTCAAATCAAAACAACAATGAGGTATCATCTCACACAACAGAGACTGGCACATATCCAAAAGAGCAAGAACAACTGGTGCTGGAGTGGATGTGGGGAGAAAGGAACTCCCATCCTCTATTTGTGGGAGTGTTGACTGGTCGAGCCCTTTTGCAAAACAATATGGACATACCTCCAAAGACTAGATATTGAGCTCCCATTTGAACCAGCAATACCACTCCTGGAATATACCCTGGAGATCCAAAAACACAAAGCAGAAACACATCTTCACTTCTATATTCACCGCAGCTCTATTCATGATAGCCAGAAACTGGAAATAACATAAATTCTCAAGAACTAATGACTGGATAAAGAAACTGTGGTTCATCTACACAGTGGAATACTATGCAGCTATCATAAAAGATGAAGTCATGAAATTTACCTACAAATGGATGGACATGGAGATCATAATGCTTAGTGAAGTTAGTTAGAAATTCAACTTTTTGTTATTGTGTTTTGATTTTGGGACACAAGTGGTGGCACTCAGTTATCATTCCCATCAGGACTTGGGGAACAATGCCTGGTATGGGAATGGAATCTGAGTCTGCTGCACACAAGACATGTGCCTTACTCACTGTAGTATCTTCAGCTTTTAAAGGAAGAGAAGTGACTAATAAGTAATCCATGCTATATTCATTTATTGCATTGGCTCTCAACATTGATGGTATGTAGCATTGTTATCTGATATTCTTGTTATATCCCTATACATTATCTCGTTCCAAAAAATATGCTATTACAGTGAATTTTCTTTCAAGTCTCAAATGTGCTTTTTTAACAAGTAACAAAGTGTGTTCAATCTACGGCACTAAATATGATCCCTTGAGTCACACCCAGAGTGATCGCTGGTGCAGAGCCTGTAGTAAATCCTGAGTACTGCCATTTGTGTGTAGAAACAACACCGCAAAAGTGAGTAACATGTTTTTGGACACTGAGGAAATGAAAACCTTGTTATAAAGTGACAACATGGCAAAATTAGCTTTATTTTCTGTTATTCAAAGAAGGGGAACTTAAAGGTAGTTATTTATTGAAAATGTTTTGTAAGCAGTTTGTTTCTTATTGATTGCTGAAATAAATGAGAAAAGATAAAGAAGCTTAAGGAATGGTTCGTAACAGAACAGAGATTAGAAGTTTTAAAAATTCTTGGTCATATTGAAAAACAATGAGAAAAAGAACATTTCCAAGTGGTAGGAGAGAAAACAATGCCTGTAGCTGAAGGAGCTTGTACACAAACCATCCAGGCAAGAGTTCCTGTGCCTTTCATCCTTGGACTCATACTTGGACTGATCATGTTACCAGCTCCTGTGTCAAAATGCAGTTGCACCAGGTGCAGCTACTTCCCTCAGGGAATTGAAAGTGCCTGGCTGACCAGAAAGGCCCAGTGTTGATTCAGATTCTGAACCAGGCATCAGCCCATGTGTGTTGACCTTCTGTGGTTTGGTAATAACCAGAGAATGTGGATAAAACAGAAATATACACTTATTTTCTGTGTAAAAAGCATTTGAAGGGACATTTCTGGTCTTCAGATTAACAGGCACAAGATATCAAATTCACATATATTTTGGCACCAGATTTGAATATTCGTAAAGAGTGAATTATTTGATATATAATGACAAGTTTCCTAAGGATGTCACTTTGTGGATGTCTTGAAATAGAACTGAAAAATGCTAAAGAGGATACCAAGAAGGTCACCTTGTAGGTATGGGTTTTGATGTTCTATGGAGACATAAACAAAGCACCATCATCAAGAAGACTTGGAGACAAAGGACCTGAATGTGTGAAACTCACCACCTATACATTAGGAGAGTTCAGCATGGAGCCAAGACTGGCATACAACACAACTAACAGGAGCTGGATCTGCCAGTCATGAAATCTTCATACATGTCATTGTCCTAGTTACAGTCATTTAGTTTTTTTCATATGAAGAACTTCTGAAAATTTAGATCAGACTTCCCTGTGGATTAGTACTTGGGGTTAGGGGTAACCATGGCAGCAGATGCCGGGTCCTAGTAGGGTCCCTGACAGTACTTACAATCTATTCCGGTTCATGTCCTGTGTCCGGGACATACACCATTCCCGCTGACCCATCAACCAATGAAAGAATAAGACTAGAGGTTCCTGAAGTTTACTTTTTAATCCGACTTTTGTTTCTTTTTACTCCACCTCTATGCTGCGGTAAGAACTTCTCTCCAGGGACCTCTGGCTCTTTCCCTGCAGGTTCTCTGGCAGGCTACCCTCTTTGGGACATCTGTGCATGCTCCTATCTTCAGGCCTCTCTCTTCTGGACATATTTGTTCAGGGCATCTCTTTTCTGGTCCTCACCCAGGACCTGTGTTTTCAAGACCTCTTTTCTAAAAAGAAATGTTAAGGAGTCATAAGGAATTCAAAGAAGCAATGGAATGCAAACTCAATAAAATACAAGAGGACATGTTAGGAAGAAGTGAGGAAAATGCAAATGGAAATGACATATATTAAAAATGAGGTAAATGAAAAACACAGTGGAAAGCCATCATAGCAGAATAATAGCTACTGAAGAAAGAATTAGTGATCTCGAAGACGCGTTCCAAAGATTCTCTACACAACACCAGAAGATAGAAAAAAAGACTCACAATTACCGAACAGACAACAAGAGATAATCGGGATGAAGCCAGAAGAAACAACATACGGATCATTGGGGTCCCAGAAGGGCAAGAAGAAAACCCTGAAGAAGAAGAAACTGTCAAAGCCATCATTGCTGAGAAGTTCCCGGAACTAAAAAACACTTGCCTCAAGATCCAGGAGGCCCGTAGGATACCTGCTAAAAAAAAACCCCAACAAGAATACTCCAAGACACATCTTAATTAAAATGACAAAAACTATAGATAGAGATAGAATACTGAAAGCAGCAAGATCAAAGAAGGAAATCACGTACAAAGGAACATCTCTAAGATTTACAGCAGACTTCTCTGATGAAACACTCCGAGCCCGAAAACAATGGTGGGATATTGTGTAAAGGCTAAATGAACTGCAGGCCTCACCAAGAATTCTTTACCCGGCCAGACTCACATTCAGATATGAAGGAAAGATACAAAACTTCATGGATAAGCAACAACTCAGGAACTTCATGGACTCAAAACCAACTTTAAAAGAAGGACTGAAGGGTCTACTGTAATACGACCAAACCCATAAGCACAACAAGCAAAAATAGAAAGATGGCACAAAATCCGATGACAATAATCTCTCTCAATGTCAATGGTCTAAATGCACCAATTAAGAGACACAGAGTAACAAAATGGATTAAAAAATTGAACCCAACATTCTGCTGTCTACAAGAAACACATCTGAATAATCAGAACAAACACAGACTCAAAGTCAAAGGTTGGAAGACCATTCTCCATGCAAACAACTCCTCCAAAAAGGCTGGTGTGGCCATATTAGTATCAGATAATATAGACTTCAGGCTGAAAAAGGTTAGAAGGGACAACGAAGGCCATTTTTTATTACTTAAGGGGTATGTACACCAGGAAGAAATTACACTACTAAACATATATGCACCCAACGAGGGGCCAGCAAAATACATAAAACAACTGCTAAGAGACCTCAAAGAAGACATTGACAGGAGCACAATAATAGTTGGAGACTTCAACACTGCTCTATCAACGATGGATAGATCAACAAGACTGAAACTCACCAAGGAAATATTGGCCCTCAAGGAAGAAATGGAAGAAAGAGAGCTAGTAGATATATACAGGGCTTTTCATGCCAAAAAGCTGAATACACATTTTTCTCTAGTGCACATGGAACATTCTCCAAGACCTCTTTTCTTGTACCCTTTCTATTAGGGCTTTTCTCTTCAGGGCCTCTTTTCTCTTGACTCCTCAGTTTTTCTATGTCCCTATCTCCATTTCCCTAAGGTTCACCATTTGGTCCTGTTGCCTCTGTTTCTGTTTCTCTGTGTACCTATCTCTATTTCTGCTTCTTCATTTTGTCCTATTGCATGTTGCCCTATTGCAGTGTAGACCTGTGGTCTTGGTGCCCTCCCTCGGGTTCAGGCACCATGTCTTGTGGCTCTGGTGCTGGATCTTGGGCCTAGGCACAGGAGCAGCTTCTCCCCCCCTGGTGCTAGCTATCCAGCTCAGGCACCAGGGACCCCATGGCCCAGGTACTGGCCTTATCCCAGGCACCAGGGGCGGCTGCTCTCTCTGTCTCAAAGCCCCTGATGCTCTCCAGGGACCCCTATTTATAGTCTCAGGCCAGGTTCAGAATCCTGGTCTTTTTTTTTTATTTTTTTTAAATTTTTAAAAATTGTTTTTATTATACCACCGTGAAACATACAATTACAAAGGTGTTCATAATTGGTTCTTGGTAATACAGTATTCCAGCACCCATCCCTCCACCAGTGCCCCATTTCCACCACCAATGTACCGCTCCCCCTCCCCCCCCCCAGGCCGCCTTAATAGCAGGTACCCCAGTTTCCTCTCTTTCTCTCTCTATCTCTCTCTCTGTCTCTGCATCTCTCTCCCTCTTATTTTACACATTGTGGCTAGCCCTGCAGATATTTAGAGTTTATCACTTAAGTCTCTTTGTGTATATTCAGTGGTGAGTTTTAATCTGCCGTTACCATTTCTCATATTTAGTAAAACACTGGTATCTATTTATATCCTATTAATGAATGCAGTCACAGAATCCTGGTCTTAACTGTCTAACACTTTCCCTACTGTTATATCCTTATAAGAGAGGTACTGACCATTTAAAAGATGTTATCTACCACCAGGACCTCCTTATTTATTCTTGATCCTCAATATCCCAGCATCTAACACATGCCTGGTATTTGGGTTGTTTTCAGTAGGAAATTTTTAAATTAATGAGTGAGATAGTTTGCAGGCAGTTCAACAAGAGCTCACTCAGATCCTCTTTGTCCAAACTGAAACATTGTAAATACAGACATCAAAGTGTCATGCATAGTGTATATGCATGGTCTGACCTGCTCTTCTGCCTACCCCTGTGGGACACATTGGAGACAGAAAATGAAAGGTATTTCCATAAGCTAGAATATTTATCCTTTTCTGGTTGCAGAAGAGTCACTAAAAACTGAAAACTGCCCTGTAATTCAATGTACATGCCCTGATTTTGTTCAAAGAGGAATGCTTTCTAACTTTGTTAAATTTAAGAGCCTTTGGTAACTCATAAAAAAGACACTGTTGTGGGGGGAGTAAACTTGTTGATAAAGTAATAAGATGGCAGACTAGTAAGCCAGAAGGGACCAGGAAGAATTTTAATCTCAGGTATAGGGTGTTTAAAGCTAAGGGAAGGACATCAGTTAAATTAAAAACAACATCATCCTATATGATCAGGAATTGGTGTCACTGAGACAATATCTACCTAAGTTCAATGCCTGGTATGCACTGATCTGTCCAATGCAGTTTAACTACTGAATTTGGAGGAAAAGCAAATGTGAAAGTCATCAGAGAGGGACTGGAAAGATAGTACAGTGGGTAAGGTGCTTGTCTTGCACATATCAGACTAGGGTTTGATCCCTGGCATCCCATGCAGTGCCCTGAGCAAGGCTAGGAGTGATTCCTGAGTGTAGAGCCAGGACAAATCCCAGAGCATCACCAGTGTGGCCAAAAAATTAACTTCCAAAAAAGTAGTCAGAAAAATGATATGATGGTGAGTAATATGCCTTTGTCCTCTGACCTCTTCTGAGAAAGCATTTATCAAAAATGTCCATGAAAGACAGACACAGCTGTCTCATTAACTCCATGACAATGGTCATCACAGAATAGATTGATGTGTTAAAACTTGAATTTCATTGCCTTATTTCTGTCATTACTACAAATAGACATGGGTAAATGCAATAGTACATGAAAGTTGCTTTGTGAATTTTCCAAGTTTTATGACAAACTTCAAATACCCTTTCTCAAAGGAAAACTATAAAGAAGAAATCAAAATAACATTGCCACTCTTTGAGTAGTAGAGGCTCCTTTCTCTGCTTTTAACCTTGCAGTTAACACATACCGAATTCAGAGCAGTAGCTCTCTTCTGCAGATAATTCATTCAATTGCATTTAGTACTATTGACATCTCAAGCTGCTCTTTTGTACTGTGTTTAGAAGCAGAGTTTTCACCAAGAGACCTTTAAAAGATAATGTACTTACGATCATTAAACTGGGAATTGTTATGTATTCATGCCTTTACCTCAAAGTTCATCTTCATAAGAGCAGAAGGTGAAAGACTGCTGCACAGTCTGTTTCTGAGAAGGGTCAGAATCTTTGACTAAAGGTGTGAACATCAGTATACTTTTTAGGAAAGGAGGCCTTTATTTGAACCAAAGTTGGTCATTCAGAGTTCATTGTGTAACTGGATCATTGAAAAGGATGCATTTAGGAAAATTACCACATTAAATGTAGTGTGGTCAAGTGACTATCTCATTGGACAGACTGTGATAGATTTTAAAGTTCAGCTCATTTGAATGTTAACTATTTAATTTTGTGTGATTCCCCAAGGAACAAGACTATTCACATATGCCAAAAATGGGATTATGAAATATATGCTTGGTTCCAACACATAGGGTCCAAATACTTGCATCTTTCTGTCCAACCATGTGTGGTTAAGAATGTGACTGGTGAAAAGTGAGGTGAGAAAAGACATTGGGGAAATTAAAAGATGGATTGATAGTCCTTGTTCAAGTTATGAAACTTATCAAAACCAAGAAAGACAGTCACAGTTTCCCCATGTATTAAAGACATAACATCTTTGCTACATAAAAAAGTTTCAGTCCTGGTAGAGTGTGCTACCCTTATTATCACTTAATCTGAATTTATATTTATTATAACTTCACAGACAATAACTGTAACTAAGACATTCTTTATAAATAAGGTAATGTTTATTAAACAAACATTTTTGTTTGTTTTAGCAAGCAAAATTTTTAACAAAATAAAAATTTTTAACAAAATAACAAAATGTGATTTTTAACAAAATAACTTCAGAGCCAGGATTCAAGCCCATCTTTGTATGCTAGGATAAGAGCTTGGTCCTCATATGACTCTAAACCACATCTGAGGAGCTGAAGATATAGTATACACCATATGGTTTTCTGAGCACCAGCAGAAATGACCCCAGGATACAGAGAGAGGCAAACCTGAGTCTGCTGGGTTTACCCCCAAATGCAAAAAAAAAATTAAAAGAATATAATCAAATCTGAGGACCAGAGAAGGTAATCTTGTGTGAAGCACCTAAAACATTCATTCTAAACCTCAGGTAAATCTATTCAAGTCTCACTGGTTCCCTCCCCTGATTCATTCCCTTGATATGAGCACTTAGTCAGCCTACTGAATATAGACTCCTCCTTACTCTGATCCAGCAAATATTCTAGTTATGATTGATATGTGTATGGCAAGAGAAACAATGGATCCTTGGTTAACCATCTGGTTTGACAGAAAGGGACACAGACTTGGAATTTTCATGGAATTTTCTCAAGATATAGCTATGAAAGGAAAGTTTATGATCTCTCATCTTTAAACTCTAAGAAGCCACATTTTTTTTGGGAAGGTCACACCCGGCAATATTCAGGGGCTTCTTCTGGCTCTGCACTCAGAAATTTCTCCTGCTTTTGCTCGGGGGACCATATGGGATGTTGGGGATCGAACCCAGGCTGGCATGGGCCGGTCACATGCAAGGCCAACACCCTACAGATTATTGCTCCAGCCCCTTAACCTAGGTTTTAAATTAGCTAAACATTGTTTAGAAGTATTCCAAATCTTAAGATAGTGTGAAAGATATAGAAAGTTAGTTTAGTCATCACTGGGGTTTTTTTTGCCTCATTCTCCTTTTCATATTAGGGTTGGCAATACAATGTAGTTCTGGCCAAGGACACATAAGTACAACTCCTTCAGAAGTATTATGGGTTCCAAAATGGAAAGACAAAGATGTGCACTTCCTTTTTCAGAATAAAAAGCAGATGTTATGCCTGGAGGGTCTGATGTCATGTGGGAAATGTTAAAAAAAATCTGAAAAAAGTCTTCAGAGCATTAAATCAAGAAAACTCACCTTTAGACTTTGTCACATATGTGGAAAGGAAGATGGTGTTGGTTTAAGCTCTTGAAAGTTAATTGTTATAATGGTTCAAAGCAGAAAAGACAACTTTTTTTTTGCATGTGCTAGGAACTAACAAAATTCTAGAAATCATTTAAGCATCATTCTATGAACTCAATTTTTTTTAAGTATCATATTCATAGGACCTTAGGCAGTTGTCCAGAGATGCTGAAGAAGGCATTACTCTGCTAGGAGTACAGCTGAAAATATGTACAAATCAAATATCTCATCTTTTACAGACTGGAACTGAGTGAAGGAATCCTGATTAGGTAATTTTTTTTGGTTATTTGAAGGGATATAGAGAAAACTGTCCTCAACAAAGATTACTCTAGAAATAGAACAAATGTGTTATTATCTGGAAAATCAACATTTATAATCAATTCAATTCTCACTTTTTCCTCTTATTAATCAAGCAGCAAAGGTTCCTCAATCACAGAGAGACCAGAAACATGAGTACTGGTAAATGTAATTCAACTGCTTTTACATTTTTTTTGACACCACACTTAGGGTTTACCTCCCAACTCTGTGTTCAGAAATCACTGCTGGATGTACTTGGGATGCCATATGTGGTGCTGGTATATAAACCTGGTTTGGCTGCATGCAATGTAAGTGTCTTACCCACAACACTGTCTCTCCATACACCTTTCAGAACATTTTAATACAGGTTTCAAGAAAGATTGTTAAGCAAGTAATTCCTATTACATATATGGACAGTTAACATATGTTTATTTTACAAAACGAGTAAAACTATTCAACATAGCTAAGAGAACATATTTGAACTCCTGGGAGCCTCATGGTCAGCTAGGCTAGGGGGGGAGCTGAATGCCAGCTCTCCAGGTTGTGTCTGAGGCTCTACATGCTATGGATGGTCGCCCCAGGGTAGTTCTTAGGCCAATGCTTGAGATTTAGTTCTACAGTATTCCAACACCCATCCCTCCACACATGCACATCTACCATCACCAATGTACCCACCTCCCTCTCCCCCCGGCCTACCTCCATGGTGGGTTCTGTATCTCCTTTCTCTCTTTCTCTCTATCTCTCCCTCCTGCCTACATTTCCTACACATCGTGGAATGTAGTATATTCTAGAACATGATTAACTCCACTAGTTTGATGGTCCGTGTCCAGACAGAGAAAATGGAGGCTACTGTGGTAGGCGAGTCTCATCTGGCTGCTTCTGGGGCCCCCCAGAGATGATGGCCAACACCCAAAACCCATCTGTCCTCCTTGGAGCCTCATGGTCAGCTGAGCTAGGGGAGAGCTAAATGTCAGCCCTCCTCATTGCGTCTGAGGCTCAGCACACTATGGCTGGTCTCCCCAGGGTAGTTCCTGAGTGGGACCACCAGACTCCAGAACAAGATAGAGAGGGGAAGGAGTGGTCCCAGCTCCATCTGACTTCCACTTCTGGGAGACGCCTACCTGGGCTCGAACTCGGCTACTATGTTAATCTGGTCTTGAGATCGGCATCTCTCCTGGGTGGGTTCTGATGTTTTGCAGCATCCAGACAGTGAAAATGGTGGATATTGTGGTGGGCAAGTCTCATCCAGTTGCTTCCAGTGCCCCCCCAAAGGTGATGGGCCTTCCAGGCGCCCCCAGAGGTGATGGGCCAACAGAGCCTCAGATGCAAGAGGGGAGCTGTCATTCAGCTCTCCCTAGCCCAGCTGACCATGAGTCTCCCAGGAGGACAGATGGGTTTTGGGAGTGGGCCCATCACCTTTGGGGCCCCTGGAAGCAGCCAGCAGAAACTTGCCCACCACAATAGCCACCATTTTCACTGTCCGGATGCTACAGCATATCAGAACCCGCCCAGGAGAGACACTGATCTCAAGACCAGATTAACAGAGCAGAGATTAACAGAGTTCAAGCCCAGGTAGGCAGCTCCCAGAAGTGGAAGACCCAGCCCTTCCCTCTCTATCAAGGTATTAGCTAGCTACAGTTTCAGGCTAGGTTTTTTAAATGCTCCTTCTGTTTTTTTGACTTTCATCTCATATAATCACAAATAAAAAAAGACACCAGTGTCACTTCTTTTAAAAATGTCAAGGACACATTAGATTAGTGCCCTTCCTTTATTTGCTCATTTATGTTTACCATTTTCTTTTAGTATTTTTCTCAAAATATTCACCTATTGAGACTTAATGTTCCAATATATAGATTTGGAGAGTGATACGGTTTATAATTATCATGCTTTTTCCTGCCTGCACAATACTCCTTATGAAATTATCACCAAAAAAGGAAGAAAATAAGATCACTTAGTTTACATGTTGCTCTTTAAACGTTATAAATACTATAGCTGTAAATTTGCTTTGAATATTGAAGCAGCAAATCTCATCTTCCCTAGTTTTTAGAGAAAACCAACATAACAGGAGGACACAGTAGTAAGTTTCTCTGTAGAGAACACTTGGCTCATTCCCTTTAAGGAGATGCCATATCTGACAGCATACAATACATTTCAAATAATGTAATTCCCTTGTCAGGAAATGCTTAAGGAAACTACAGAGAGCCACTGCTGTAGGTAAATAGAGGCTTTAGGTGAAACACAAACACTGCCTGGGCTTCTATCATTGGATCTCACACACAAAAATAAAAATGAGAGCCTTTTTAACAATTTTCAAATTGAAGTCAGGGTCATATATTTGCATTCTCACTTAACAGAATAGGAAAACAAAATGAAGCAAGAATGCCAAAATTAGAGTTTCTCATGCCAAAACACAATAGCTTCAGTCACTACCAGGACATATACACAGAGTCCTATTTCATGGGAAGGCTTAATCCAAGTACAAACTTTTCCTACTTATTTAGTCCTCTATGATGGTCTGCTCTTGCTTTTAACAATGTTAGCTACTGCTCCAGGGTCTGCTCCCAAGTTTATATTACACATATATAATTATATAAGTATGCATATATGTATATAAGACAACACACCTGGAAAAGAGAGACACTTAAAAGTTTTAAAATTCAGGTTGGCATAAGCTAAAAGCCTCCAGGGAGGGATAGTAAAAAAGTAGAAGCTGCACAATTCCACATCTGTTTCCAATAAGACTTACGTCAAATAATTTTATTTGACAAAAGCAGCCCAAAGAATTACTTAGATTTTTTTTTTGCAGAATGCCTTGAAATCTCATTAAAATTCACCTACAAGTACACAGACTCATCATACCCACCCTCCCATAGAGTTAGATCAATGAGAAAGAGTCTTGGCTTCACGAATAGGTAGAAACTTGAACTTCTGCAGAAACACTGTTGCCCCTTATCCTCGCAGTCCTGTCCCAACCACCCTGGGGCAAATGATCTATGACCAGCTTTATGTCCATCAGGAAATGGTTCTTCTGAAAATATCCTCCCTTTTGATACAAATAAAACGTATTCATGGAAAAGCAGAACACCAGAGTAGATGGGAAAGTCATTCCTGTAATAGATAGTGACAATATATACAATTGGGGAGAAATTTAGATAGAAAAAGCTATCTAAAATTAATAGTAAGATACAGTAACACAACGTTTTCGGCAGTGCAGAGACTGAGTAACTTCATTATTTGATGTTTATTCTCAGGATTGCAAAACTGTATTTGCTAAGGAGATAGCCTTTCTTGGCTGCTTGTGGTTTGACACATCTTGCTGAGAATGTGTCTCCATAACTGTGTTTCAGACCATTTCTCAGGCTCCTTCTTAAACAGACAATCTTGAAAAATGAGGTCCTGTCTCGTTCTTAGGCAAAAATAATAATTTATTACTGCTCACAAAGAAGTTAGTCCCACTTCTCAGTATTCCTCAACTACAATATAAATCCACAAAGTTCACAGCATTCTGCGTGATATGGTCACTTTTGTGTCATTCAGGGAGACAGAGAACCAATATATACTATGATGCTCACCTTCTGTGTTAATAATAAAGACTTTTCTCAGATGAAGCTATATTTAATTGCAAGAATAATCAATTAGATTGATAAATAAATATAAACACACTGTTTTAGACAATTAAATAATTTAAATTTAATTTTGTTTATTCAGTGAATATAGAATGTATTTATACATATATACATATATACATACATACATATATATAAAATTAGTTTTGGGGTGCCACACTTGGTGGTGTTCATGACTTATTCCTGTCTCTTTAGTCAGGGATCACTTTTGATGGTGCTCAAGCAACCACATGGCGCTGAGATTCAAACCAGCAGGTGGTACATGCAAGGCAACTGTCTCAATCTATCAGAGCCAAAAGTCCTCTGATAGATTGATATATACAATCCTGATATATACAATCCTCTACGAATATTCAAAAATTAATTTCAGAACCTATGTGTATTATAATTTGAAAATCTACCTAGTATTTTAAATTATTTCTTGTTATAGTTTAGGTAATACAATTACAATCGAGTTAATGCTTATGTCCTTTTAATACTTGTGAGCACAGCTCAGCCAATACCAAGAGCACAAGATACCCACTATGGTTCTTACGTCACTTGTACTTGGACTCTTCCCTTTCCTTCTACTGCTTGGTAATCTTATTTTGTAAGTCAAGAGCAAGGAAGTTACTATAGCTTGAATGTCTATCCATTTCCTTGTTTTGATTTTGTATATTCTATGAACAAGTTAAATGATCCAGTGTTTGTCTTTTCCTGTCTGACTTCACTTAGCATGTTATCTTCTTATTAAACCCAAGTTTAATTAGACTTGAAGAGACTTCAATCTCTTTTCTTGCAGTTTCATAGTATTCCATTGTGCTTACTTATCACAACTGTTTCAACTATTGACATGCTGTTGAACGTTTGAGTTATTTTGTTAGATTGGTTATTGTAGTAAGTGCAGTATCAAACAAATGTGCTTAAACCTTGTAAAATTATTTTTGTGTGCTTTGAGACATGAAGTAAAATTGCTAGGACATAGGGGAACTCAAAGCTCTATTTTACCTTTCTTGTGAAATTGCTATACATTTTCCATAAAGGATTATCCAGACAACATTCCTACCAAGCACTGCTTGCTATCATTTTTTTGCTATATGTAATTCTCATTTGTGTGAGATGATATCACGCTGTCATTTTGATTTGCATATCTAAGATAATAAGTGATGAAAATTCTTTATATCCCTACTAATCATTTATATATCATCTCTAAAGAAATTTCTGTTAATTTCCTCTTACATTTTTTGATGGAATTATTAGATTTTTCTGTTCTTGAGCTTTTTGAATATTATTTATGCTTCATATTCGTTCAAAAAAGTGATAAAAGTGATTAGTTCTTTATCTTATGCAATGTGCATAAATATTCTCCATGATTCAGTAATTTATTTAAGACCCGTTTTTTGTTATGCAAAAACTTTTCACTTGATCTGGTCCAATTTATTTGTTTTTGTGTTTTATCTTTGCTAGTGGAATCAAATCATTGAAAAACTCTCATAAAGAGGTACATCTGGAAAGTAAGGAATTAACCATAAACAAAATATCAACATAGAATATGTATGTACTATTCTATATAGCATACATATATGTATATATACAACTCAGGTCTGCCTAGATAGCATTATTACCATGTTCACACATATTGATCCAACTCAAAGCATTCTTATCAGTGTTGCTTGACATTTGAAACTTTTCATAAAATGTGCTTTGTGACTTAGTGTGACTGTGATCCAACCAGAAGGAGATGAGAGACTATGACATTTGTCTAGACTGCTTCCCAAGCGCCACTCTAGAGTCTTGGTTCCAGGATCTCCCTTTACTCGCTAGCATAGCAAACCCTGATAAACTCACAAAGACTAGGTGTTCTGTGCTTTTATGATACAATTAGATGTTTAACTTTTAGCTAGTTCCTTTATTCTTTTGGTGTACTTCCCTTTGATCTCATTCACTTTGGTTTCACTCCAAAGACCTTTCCTACCAAGAACTATATAGACAATATGTTTATGGAAATGTACTAAAATGAATCTTCTGTTTTCAAGTGATTCATTGAGAGAAAATGAATAGAGATATTGTTCTTGAAAGAAGGTTATGGAATTTCAATATCTTTAAGATAAGTAATATCATACAGAATAAGAAAATATGTCTTAAAATTTCTAATACGACATGCTCAATTTGGCATTCAGTGGTCAAGGATACATCACTTCAAGTGTTTAGTGAAGAAAAAGCATTTGCCCTTGACTGGTCCAGAATATGTCGCTACTGCTGCCGATAATAATGAAGATATTATACATTTCACACAAATGCACATTCTAAATTTGCACTTAACATCTTTCCAAACAATCAAAAAATGCAGATACAATGTTGTTGTATTTGAATTTTCTTATTTTTAATTACTCTATTAATAATTTAAGATTACTTTGATGACATCTAGCCAAAAAGTTCACAAATGTATTTAGCCCGTTGCCCTCTTCTCAGAAAAAAAATTGTGAGCTTTGTGACTTAATGTATCTATGACCCAACCAGAGGGAGACAAGTGTGAAGGAAAAACCTCCCTTAAAAATATACGCTCTGGTCCGGAGTGATAGTCCAGTGGGTAGGTCATTTGCCTTGCATGCAGTCGACCCGAGTTCGCCTCCCCGGCATCCCATATGGTCCCTGAGCACCTCCAGGAGTAATTCCTGAGTGCAGAGCCAGGTGTAACCCCTGAGCATAGCCGGGTGTGAACCCCCCTAGAAAAAAAAAATATGTTCTGTTTTCCCTTTCCTCTGCTTTTTGTTGTTGTTGTTGTAAGGACACACACAAACATGCTCAATGTTTACTCCTGGCTTTGAGCTCGGGGTCCCTTTTGATAGTTAAAGGAGATAAAACAGGGGTAAGTAGTGAGCACGCCACAATTGTGCCCAAGATTACTACTGCTCCTCCTACATTTTCTGGTGTCCCCAGAAGCAGCATCACCCACTTTAAGAAACTACTCTGTTCTAGATGCATAAATTCTGCCAGAAAAAAATGATGAGGACAAAACCACACTGATGACTGTATATAACAAAATACATTGGATATGATATTGATACTTGTAGTAATAGTCTCCATATTTATCTCATAAAGTATCATTTAACGTTATTAAATTTTATATGCAAATAAATTTGGAGAAGAGTATTTCATTTAATTTAACACAGTTCTCCTTAAGGAGAGCAGCACGCAACATTCTTCCCAGTACAAATTGGCTCCAGGTAACGCATGAAAACATATCCTGCTGTTCAGGTTTCCGGAGACAATTATTTTCATTCCAAAAAAGCAGAGGAAAAATGATGCTAAAAAGCTTATCTAATTGGAGTGTAATATTCAATCAGACAACGATTACTTACATTGGGAAAAGGAGAAATCAATGAGGAACATCTCTGTCTCATCAGGAAGCTGATCTGGGATAAGATGCATTCTTGTTCATGAACTGAGGTACTTGGTGACAGTATCCACTTGGTCAGCCAATAATACTTTTACATCTGCCAAAAATGTCTGTAACTTATGGGTTACATAAAAAATGAAATAACTTAAAATAAACTAGGCATAATATATGCAGTGGAAGTTATTTAAATAATTAGTAATAGGTAAATTTTGAAATGGCATAACTTGTAAAATCTCAAGCTGGAGCAGTACAATTACATTTATTTGTTTATACAAAATTCCTAGACCAGGTTTATGAAATGCATATGATACAATCCTTTTGATTTGGCCAGCTTCTTCTTGCCCATCAAATAAAAGGAAGCTGGAAGTGTACTGATCTCCAGATGATCCACTTGAAAATATGCCAAAAAGTAAGATGCAGATTAAAATAAACAGACTGGGCTCTTGAAGATACAAATATTAAGTTTCCAGAGTCAATTCATGACACACATTTCCAACAAGCACATTGAATTCTGCTATGATACTTATCAAATGTCAAATTGGAGTCACTGTGTTATTTGTCAGCCTAGGAGGGTAACCATTATCCACCTATTTCCCACTTAATTACATGGTATTTTCTTGACATGTCCTTAGTTAATGGCATGTCTTTAGCTTAAAACTCCTCTCTAGAAATGCAAGTAAGCTGTCAGCCCATGCAAGATGGGTTTTGGTGATAGTAATAGTGCTCTGTGTGTAATATAACTTTGTGATTTTTCTCTTTGCAGATGACCCCATGATAAGACTAGTGTTCCTTGGAGAAGAGACTCTACTGAAACATATTGGTCAGTATGGAATATTTACTTTTTTTTTTTTTTTTTGCTTTTTGGGTCACACCCGGCAATGCTCAGGGGTTTCTCCCTGGCTCTGCACTCAGGGAATAACTCCTGGCGGTGCTTGGGGGACCATATGGGATGCCGGGATTGAACCCAGGCCGGCATGGGCCAGCCGCTGCAAGGCAAACGCCCTACCCGCTGGGCTATCTCTCCGGCCCCAAGTATGGAATATTTAGATACAAACACCTTTTAAATGATGACAGTGGATGAGCACCCTATCTCTGTGGTGTTTTATGTTCTGAGTGCATCTGAAATATATGAAAAGCAACTGAAGTGTCTAAGTTCTCCCTCCTTCAGCTGTAAAAGTTGAAGAACATTCATTCTAGCAAAATCCACAGTGAGGGAACCAAGTGCCTGATATAAAGGTATAAAGCAAAAAGAACAAGAGACCTGAAGCATCAAACAGGAAGTTTGTCTAAAGATTTCCTCACATTCTTTGAAGGTCAGAGAGGTTATGTATGTGAAATAATTAATATGAAGAAAACATGTAGATAACATAATCAATTTTCCAAGCAATGTTAGCTTGAACATCTTAAACTTTACTCTAGTTTGAAATAATAAATAGGCTCAAGCATTTCTAAATAGTTTGAATCCTCTATGTAATTTTAAATGACCTGGTAAGGGGGAGAGGGAAATTCACATACAGTTACAGTAAACCATAATTGTGTTATTTCTTAACCTTGTGTGTGACACACAAACAGACACACAATTTTTTCCTCTGCTTAATAGAGTATACAAGTCTTCCCAGAATAAACACTCAACTCTAACAGTGCTTGTAGGAAGTTAGTAATTTGAGATCAGCTTGAATACATGTGATATATCACTAGTGGTAAAAGTGTGATTACTATAGAATGTTCACTGAGACACATACGTTTCTGGTCTGATAAATTTTTAGAAAAATAAAAACTGTTCTAGTATTCTGTGATATACTATAAGAAGCACAACTGCCATGGAACACTAAGGTTTTATACACTATAATTCATTTACTCTTGGATAGTTTACATAAACATAATAAATAAAGCACCTGAAGTGAAAAGTAAATTTGTATGGTTGAGGTAGCTTTGTAAGATATCACACAGAAGAGTTACTGAGAGTTCTTTAAATAAATTCTTTCAGCAGCAACGAACCCTTTACTGAATTCCTACTGTACTAAGGTGTCTGATTTTTATCTCTATTTCAATCTAGGGACTGAAATATCTCAAGGCCAAGTCAAGACCATGAAAAGAAGGAAATAGTATAGCAAGTGACAACACTGCTGGAATAGTGGAATTAAACTGCTAATTTCCTGATATCAATATGTCCTTTTTCGAGACACAGAGTGGCAAAATGGATCAAAAAATTGAATCTGACATTCTGCTGCCTTTAAGAAACACACCTGAACAATCGGAGCAAAGACAGGCTGGAAAACAATCCTTCACTCAAGCAACCCATCCAAAAAGGCTGGGGTAGCCATACTGGTATCAGACAACATAGACTTCAGGCTGAAGAAGGTCAGAAGGGACAGTGAAGGTCACTTCTTAATAGTCAAGGGATACATATATCAGGAAGAAATCACGCTATTAAACATATATGCACCCAACGAGGGGCCAGCAAAATACCTAAAACAACTACTACTGTCAATAAACTTCAAAGAAGACATTGACAGCAACACAATTGTACTTGGAGACTTCAACATTGCTCTATCAACCCTGGATAGATCAACAAGATTGAAACTTACCAAGGAAATACTGGGCCTAAAAAGAAGAGATGAAAGAAAGAGGGCTGGTAGACATATACAGGGCATTTCATCCCCAAAAAGCTGAATACACTTTCTTCTCCAGTGCACATGGAACATACTCCAAAATAGATCACATGCTGAGCCATAAATCATACCTCCAAAAAATCAAGAAGATAGAAATTGTGCCAACTATTTTTTCAGACCACGGTGCACTGAAAATAGAAGTTAATTGTACACAAAAACAGAGATCAATACCAAGTACCTGGAAACTAAACAGCTCAAGTCATAAAATAAATCAAAGAGGAAATCCAAAGATTCCTGGAAACAAATGAGACTAAAGACACGAATTACCAGAACTTGTGGGATACAGCAAAAGCAGTGTTAAGAGGCAAGTTCATAGCTCTTCAAGCATTCATCAGAAAAGAAGAAAAGGCCATCACAACTTAAGATCATAGAGAGTGATCAACAAAAAGGAGCCCAACCCGAGCAGAAAGAAAAAAAATAATAAAACTTAGAGCAGAAATCAATGAGATGTAATGTCAAAAAACAATCCAGAAGTTCAACGAAACCAAAAGCTGGTTCATTGAAAAACTAAACAAGATTGACAAACCACTTGCAAGACTTGTAAGAAGAGGAAAAGAGAGAACCCAAATAAATAGAATCAGAAATGAAAACAGGGACATCACAACAGAAACCACAGAAATTCAAAAGATCATCAGAGATTACTATGAGAGCCTGTATGCACTAAACAAGAGAACCTAAAAGAAATGGACAAATTCCTGAATTCCTATAGCCTGCCAGTCTGCATTAAGAAGATTTGGAATATCTCAACAAACCTATATCCATCGAGGAGATGAAATCGGTAATCAAAAGTCTCCCCAAACACAAAGGGCCAGGTCCAGATGGATTCATGAGTGAATTCTACAAAATCTTTAAAGAGGACCTACTCCCAATTCTTCTTAAGCTCTTCCGGCAAATTCAAGAAACAGAAACACTCCGAAATAGCTTTTACGAGGCACATATCACCCTGCTACCCAAAGCAGAAGAGAAGTCACAAAAAAAAGAAAAACTACAGACCAATCTCCCTGATGAACACAGATGCTAAGATCATCAACAAAATACTAGCAAATAGAATCCGAAGAGTCATCAAAAAGATTGTACACCATGAACAAGTGGGATACATCCCGGGAATGCAAGGATGGTTCAACATCCGCAAGTCAATCAACATAATACATCATATCAACAAAAAGAAAAATAAAAACCATATGATCATATCAATAGATGCAGAGAAGGCATTTAACAAGAATCAACACCCATTCATGACAAAAGCTCTCCGTAAAATGGGGATTGAAGGAACCTTCCTCAATATAATCCAGGACATCTACTACAAGCCCACAGCGAGCATCATTCTCAATGGGGAAAAAACTGAAAGCCTTCCCCTTAAGATCAGGGATAAGACAAGGCTGCCCACTCTCACCACTTCTATTCAAAATAGTACTGGAAGTACTTGCCATAGCAATCAGGGAAGAAAAAGACATTAAGGGTGTCTGGATAAGAAGGGAAGAAGCCAAGTTGTCACTATTTGCAGATAACATGATATTATACCTGGAAAATACAAAACTCTCTACCAAGAGGTTCCTAGAAATAATAAATTCCTATAGTAGAGTGGCAGAGTACAAAATCAATACCCAAAAGTCAATGGCCTTCCTATATGCAAACAGCGAAAGAGAAGAAAGGGACAAAAAGAAACTATTCCATTCACAATTGCACCACAGAAAATCAAATACCTAGGAATCAGTTTGACAAAGAATGTAAAGGATCTCTACAAAGAAAACTATAAAATTTTTTTTTCACGAAATAAAAAGAAGACCTGAGGAAATGGAGACACATTCCCTGTTCATGGATTGGAAGGACTACAAGACTATGCTACCCGCAACGGCAGAGCCTGGCAAGCTACCTGCATCGTATTTGATATGCCAGATACCAGTAACAGTTATAGACCTCATTCCCATGACCTGATGGAATGGGTTGAGGCTCTTTATGTTCCTGGAGCAAGCAGGTGCCCTTGGGCTCTACTTGCATGAGACAGGTCATATGGAGATGTTACTGGTGCCCACTCGAGCAAATTGATGATGAATGGGAAGACAGTGATACAGTGATACAGTGAACATTATCAAAATGGTAATATTCCCTAGAGCTTTATACAGATTCAATGCAGTCTTTATAAAGATACCCATGATGTTCTTCAAATAAATTGAACAAACACTCCTGAAATTTGTATGGAATAATAAAACCCCACGAATAGCTAAAGCAATCCTTGGGAAAAAGAAGATGGGTGGTATCACTTTCCCCAACATCAAGCTTTACTACAGAGCAGTTGTAATTAATACAGTGTGGTATTGGTATAGAGACAGACCCATAGAACTATGGAATAGAACTGAATATCCGGAAACATACTCTCAAATATACAACCACTTAATCTTCGATAAAGGAGCAAAAAATATTAAGTGGAGCAATGAACGCCTCTTCAACGAATGGTGCTGGGTAAAATGAGCAGCTACGTGTAAAAAATTGAACTTAGACCTCCTTTTAATGCCATGCACAAAAGTCAGATCAAAACAAATTATAGATCTCAACATCAGACATGAATCTATAAGGTATGTTGAAGAAAACAGGAGAAATGTTCAACAACATCGAAACTAAAAGTATCTTTAAAGACGACACACCACAGACCAAGCAAATGGAAGCAGAGATAAACAAATGGGATTATATAAAATTGAAAAGCTTCTGCACCTCAAAAGAAATGGTGATCAAGATACAAAGACAATCCACAGAGTGGGAAAGGATATTCACCCAATACCCATCTGACAAGGGGTTAATATCCAGGATATATAAGGCACTGGTAGCACTTCACAAGTAAAAAACAGCCAACCCCATCAAAAATGGGGAGAAGAAATGAACAGAAGCTTCCAAAAAGAAGAAATTCGAATGACCAAAAGGCAGATGAAAAAGTGCTTTTTGAAAGAGAGAGAAAGGGAAAGAAATAAAGAACCTGCCATGGAGGAGGGCTGGAGGAGGTGGGGAGGGAATCGGGGACGTTGGTGGTGGGAGATGGGCACTGGTGGAGGGATGGGTGCTGGAACAATGTATGACCAAAACCCAAATATGAACTTTTTAATTATATATCTTTGTAAATGTAAAAATAAAAAATTTAAAAAATTTTAAAAAAAGAAAAAGTGCTCTTCATCTTTAATCATCAGGGAGATGCAAATCAAAACAACAATGAGGTACCATCTCCACCACAGAGACTGGCACACATCCAAAACAGCAAGAACAACCGGTGCTGGTGTGGATGTGGGGAAAAGGTACTCTCATCCACTGTTGGTGAAAGTGCCGACTGGTCCAACCTTTTTGGAAAACAATATGGGCATTCCTCCGAAAACTAGATATTGAGCTCCCATTTGATCCAGCAATAGCACTCCTGGGAATATACCCGAGAGATGGAAAAACATATAGCAGAAAACTATCTGTACTTCTTTATTCATCTCTGCACTATTCATAATAGCTAGAATATGGAAACAACCTAAATGCCTGAGAACAGAGGACTGGCTAAAGAAACTGTTCGTTCATCTACACTATGGAATACTATGCAGCTGTCAGAAAAGACAAAATTATGAAATTTACCTGCAAATAGATGGACATGGAGACTATCATGCTCAGTGAAATTAGTCAGAAGGAAAAGGACAGATATAGAATGACTGCATTCATTAATAGGATATAAATAGATACCAGTGTTTTGCTAAGTGTGGGAAATGGTAATTGCAGATTAAAACTCACCATTGAATATACACAAAGAGACTTAAGTGATAAGCTCTTAATATCTGCAGGGCTATTCACAATGTGTAAAAGAAGAGAGAGAGATGCAGAGACAGAGAGAGAGAAAAGGAGGAAACGGGGCTACCTGCTATTGAGGCAGCTATTGAGGGGATGGGCGGGAGGACATTGGGTACATTGGTGGTGGAAATGGGGCACTGGTGGAGGGATGGGTGCTGTAATACTGTATTGCTAAGAGCCAATTATGAACACGCTTTGTAATTGTATGTCTCACGGTGGTATAATAAAAATTTTTAAAAAGATGTCCTTTTTCTATATATAAAGTACAAATTTAATTAGATATACATAAGCACAGCATTTCTTTTTATTTGCCATTTTTGTTGAAGTACCATGATTTACAAATTTGTTTATGATAGGGTTCATTGCTTAGTGACTGAACATTAGCAATCAGAATGCTTTTTTCCACACCAATAACCCACAGGCTCCTGATTGAATCTTTCTCATGTCACTAGGTAATTTCTTTTTTGTATAAACTTTAGTATTTCCTCTTATATAACAAGCGAAATATTAAGATTACAATATTAATAAAAATTTAAAAATAGGCTACAAAAATAGTACAGCACTCAAGGTGGTTGTTTTGCAACAGTTGACCCTGGTTTAATACTCACACAAGTATGGATCCATGAACAACTCAGGAGTAAATTATGACCACAGAGTTAGCACAGCTGGTGTAGCTAACAAATTTTAAAATAGACGAAATTATACAGAGCCATGAGAAAGATTCAGAAAAATAAATGGAAGGGAAAACATACTAAACTTCTCCAAGTTGTTATACAATATATGTGTATTGTTTCTCTTTTGAACTTATTTTTTTAATCTATAGGCCACTATGAATCCTTAATATTCATAGTCCAGTAGAAAATAATTTTCAGATCTGTAATGCTTATGTGTTGTGCCAGATCTATAATTTCAATCAATCACTGGAAAGAAAATGGAATAACTTCCACTGAGTATAACAGGACAGATTTTCCTTGAAACTGATAGCATTTATATAAATAGCCGGCACAAAATGAAGTTTTGTGAGTACTATTAAGCAACAAAGCATACAACTAGATCCGACAAATAAAATTTGCATCTCTTACGCATTAAACATCCTTGAATTAGGAAGTGCAAATAAATTTTCTGACCTTTTGTAGATGAATACTTTTTCCCATATAGACAGAAAAACATTTTTTCCAAAAGAATGATTACACCATTATTCCTTGCAGGTAAGATTTTGAATCCACCTACATGCCCAATGACCATAAATGGATCACAAAGATGTGACAAATCTATACAATGGAATATTACAGGCCCATAAGGAAAAATGAAATCATTCAATTCTTGGCAACATGGATGGAATTGGAAACATCACGTTAAATGAAATAAGCCAGAAGAATAGGAACACAGGATGATATCACTCATATGTGGTCTTTAGAATAACTAGATGAGGAAATCACTTGATCACTTGACATCCCATTATTCATCGATTTGCTCAAGCAGGCGCCAGTAACATTTCTATTTGACCCTATCACATGCCAGTGTAGCCCAATGGCATCTGGTTGCTTCAGGAATATGAAGAGCCTCAAACCGTTCATTCAGGGTCTTGATGAAGAAGTCTGACCATCTAGTAAGTGGGCAGGCACGTGACCTTTTGACACCCTGTGAGATCCAGTCAGTAATGACTCAAGTCCAGCGATCATCTCCAAATTGCATTACATGTCCAGCCCATCTGATTTTCAATGCCTTGGCAAACAAGACAGCATCCCTGACTCTGGAACAGCAATGGAGGTCGTAGCTCCAGATTCCTTCTTTCACTTGAGTGAGGCGTGATATTCAAAACATAGCTCTTTCAATTCCTCTTTGGGAGACCTGAATAGCATTCTCATCCTTCTTGCATAGGGCCCAGGTCTCTGAGCATAAGTTAATGCAGGGAGAATGGTGGAGTCGAAGAAATGTGCCCGGAGCTGGAGGTTCTTTGTGTTTTTAGCTATTTCTTCAATGTTTTTGAAAGCATTCCATGCCATTCTCTTCCTCCTGCACAGCTCAGGTTTTAGGTCATTCATCATGTTGACTTCTTGACCTAGGTACACATAACTGCTGCATTCAGAGATGCTTGTTCCATTGAGAGTGAATAGGGCCTCTGGAACTAGTTCATTTTTCATGAACATAGTTGTGTTGAGATTCAGCTGTAGATTTATCTTTCCACATTATCACTCAAAGTCAGCCAGTATTTGTGCCACTTGGCTAATGTTTGGTGTTATTAGAGCGATGTCATCAGTGAAACCGAGGTGGTGTGGTTGCCAACCGTCTATCTTCACTCCCATTCCTTCCCATTCTAATTATCACATGATGTTCTTGTGGGTGGTGCTGAAGAGTTTTGGTGAAATGGTATCACCGTGCCAAACCCCTCTGGGTGATCACATCTTTGTAGAATGGTGAGATCCTGGTGGTGAATCCGTAATACAGCTCATGAAGGATCTTGATGTATTGGGTTTGAACGCCCTGTTTGGCTAGGGCTTCCTAACCAAGCTTCCTAACCACCTTTCCTAGGTGAGGAAATATGATGTTTTAAATGTGCACTGTTAAGCTAGATTGAGCAAAGACTGAAGTTGCTACACATGACAAAAATACACTTTATATAATTAATATAGGGAAGTCATTTAATGAACAGTATCAGGAGTGATAACAAATTTTGTGGTGTGGATTGAACCTCGTTTTGTAGTAGTTGAATTGTATTATTTCAAACCATAGTTTTCAAAACTAATTATGAGAAGCAAGAAAGTATAGCTCATATGTAGGAACAAAAGTGGTCATGTTATGTTGTGGCTGAGGGAACTAGGGCATTGACTTACAACAAACAAATTTACATCATTAAAAAATTCCAAGAAATTTAAAAGAACATGCCAAATGAAATAGGAAAAGTATAGAATGATATTCCATCAGGTAGGGTCAGTATGTCTATAATGCATGTGCTCAACCCATTTGACCTGGCACTACATGGCATTGTCCCAGAGGCCCCCACGCATAACCTAATGGCTATGGACGTTCCCAGTTCTGCAGAGCTTGATCAACACTGACCTCTAGGGCCCCAGTATTTAACCATTCAGTATGATTGGCAGAGAATCACTAAGACTAGCGTCTGAATCTCCTGATTGGAATACCCCCAGAATGATGCCTTAACAGCGATAAAATATCAGTGGAGAAAGAAATTATGTGATACATGACTGAAATTTAATCGCTAGCAACCCCTATGGTCCTTCAACTCCCACCAAGAGTAGTTCAATGTAAACTCAGGACTAAGCCCTGAACACTGCCTGGTGTGGTCCCAAAAAATAAATAAAATGAATTCAAAGTTACCAAGTATGAATATTAAAATAAAAAAGATAGAGCATTGAAGAGGAGGGAGTATTGGAGTAGTAAAGAATGAACTTTAAATAAAATACATGTGTTGATATATCAAAAATGAAGAATAAAATGGAAATAAAATTTGGTTGTTTCTCAGAGACACTTTGGATACCATCAAAAACGTGGTACTATGTGATTTTCAGAAGAGTGAGAGGAAGAGTTAAAAAGGAATATTGAAGATGTTTAGGATGAAAAATTTAAAGTTCTTATAAAGATATTAATCTGAAAGTTCAAGAAATTCAACAAATTCCAAAAAATAATACACTTAAGAGATTTTAAACAAAACAATATATTTAGCCAGTATTTTATTCAAAATAAGGAAAAGATATTAAATAAAATGAAATGAAAGGAAGACATTACCAATGTAATAAAACTGTATAATTTCTTCAGGCATAGATAATATGCCCTAAAAAAAGCTTTAATCTCTATTTAGTGTTTAAAAAAAAACTAAATAGTGTCTTTTAAGATCAACTTGAACTATACTGGTGTCAACTCCAGCATAAAGTAACAAAATAAACCTAGAATGAGTGTACTAATAACACCAGACAAACTATGTGTAAAATAAAAATTGTTGCTAAAACAAAAATATTATGATTAGTGCTGCAACTGATGTAGAAGTGAAAACGCTCTTTTCTGAATAGATATTTTGGTCCACTGGGGTGGATGCCACGGAATGGAATTGGATTATAAAAGCTCAATTCTTAGTTATTGAGAAGTGTACATAAAGAATTGAAGCAGCTGACATACCAACCTACCTTTGATGAGGGTTCCTTTTTCTGACATCCTGCCAACACAGTTTGTTGGGGTTTTTTTTTTTTTTGGTTTTTTGTTAATTTTCATTCATGCCAATCTCACTGGTTTGAAGTACTATACCATTGTTGTTTGGATGTGCATTTACTATGAAGTGATTTGGAGTATTTTTCACACACCTTGGCCTCTGTATGTCTTCCTCAATGAAGTTTCTACTTATATCTTTTCCAGACTTTATAATAGCATTGAGTTTTTTTTATGTTTAGTTCTGCTTGTGCTTTATGTATCTGAGTATTTATGTATCTTGTGCTTTATGTATCTTTATGTATCTTGACCTTTTTCTGAAGAGCAGTTGTAACATTCCTACACTGCTGGTGGGAAAGGAGATGCTGTAGTCATTTTAGAAAATAGGTTATAGTTATCCAAAACTCTATAGAGTAACCATATGACTTATAATTCTTTTCTTAAAACTGAATATAAGAAAATTGAAGCAAATTCCATGCAAAAAACTTGTATGACTGCTAATATTACTTTTTTCTTTTTTCTTCAGGCATAAATAATATGTATTACTTTTTTTTCTATTTTTTAAATCACCATAAGATATACATTAAACAATAAAAATGGCAATAATGACATTTTCATCAAATTATGAGAGGTAAAATGGTAACCAATAAAATGTTATTTAGTCACAGATAAGAAAGGACTTATACAAGCATCAGTATGTGTAAACCCAGAAAACAATTATGCTAATTTAAAGGCCTACATAATGAATTTATTAAATATGATTGTGTTTAAAAATCCAAAACAATAATTTCTAAAGACACAGAAATAGAGCAATAGAAATAATGATTGTCAATGGTTGAAACCAGTGGTAAAATTCAGTGACTACTCTTAGATACAGTTTTTCTTTTAGGGATGATAAAAGGGTTCCAGAATTCAATAGTGATGATGGTTACATAATTTTGTAAATATAATACAATATAATAAATTATCATACTTTATGTGAATTAAATATCAAAAAATAGACTGCAAAAATAAAAAAAATATGATTAAGAAACTTCTAACACTAAGAAACTGAATCAGTAAATATTCAAGCATTAACTTGATGCAGACAAATTTAGCCAGCTGTTCCATTTTATTGTCTATTCATTCACAGAAGGGAAAAACCACAAATTAAAATGAGAAATTCAGTATCCTCAAAGAAATAAATGCTGGGTCATCTTATTTTAATAAAAATGTAAAACTAAAATAGAAATAATACAATGTCAGTCACATAGAGTAAATATTTTAAAATATTAAAGATGGGAAACATATGCTTTAAAATAAAATAGTCTTAATCAGGGTCAGGAAGATAGTACAAAGAGTTGGATCATGTGCAAATGCCTGGGATTCAGTACCCAGCAATGCCAGGTCCACAATGCATTCCCGGTGAGGAAATCCCATTCAGCACTCCAAAAGTAGTCTATGAATATCACAGATCATGTTTTAAAAATGTTTTTAAATAGATTTGGCCATAAAACGATAATTTCAGTGTGTTAAAGACAAATATTAAGTAGATTAAAGTACAATCTGTGTCACCAAACTGAAGCAAGAGCAGGTATTTTTATATCTGAGACTAAGAGATATATTCAACTGATTAAGAGGCTCCAACAGATGCCTAATTGAATGCTAAAGGTGAAATATTTGATTATTATAACTATTTTTATTTGCTTTGTTTTATAAAATGTATCCAACAGTGCTCAGGACTTACTCCTGCCTCAGCACTTGTGGAATACTCCTGGCATCCCCACTTGACCATACTGCGTGGCAGGACTCAAACCTAGGTCAGCATAGAATGAGATTAATGCTTTAACCAATATACAATCACTCCAGCCCCCAAGATTATCAGTTATTAAAAGTCTACTTTTAATAACTGAAAGGATAGAATTTTTTTTATAGTGAATGTGCACTGTGAACACCAGGAGAAGCAGATTTAATTCACAATTAAACATATGTTTGGAAAAAATTCAAGAAAAATGAAACAATATTAAAATAAGTTAAGAAAGATTATTTACTAAGAATCAACAATTTGACAAACACCAGACATCTAATTAGCAATAATAGATTCCAGAAGGCAATGCAGTAATTTTTTAAATTAATTATGAAAATAATCATCAGCTTAGGATTTTATGCTTAGTTGAACTGCCATTTATTGAGGATAAATAAATATAAGATACATAAAAAATATGTTCTAGATCATCACTGTCTCACTATTAAAAAATTAAATTAACTTGATGGATTCTGCTTTTCACCATTGTTTCCTTAATGTTCTCAATGACATGAACCAAAGATGAGCACAATTAAATGCACAATGACAAAAAGTCTTTAATGACACTATAATGAGGATGTTCAAGAGGCCAGAGCAATAGCCCAGCTGATAGGGCTTTTGCCTTGCACTCGGCTGGCCCATGCTGGCCCAGGTTTGATCCCCGGCATCCCATATGGTCCCCCCAGCACCGCCAGGAGGAATTCCTGAGTGCAGAGCCAGGAGAAACCCCTGAGCATTGCCAGGTGTGACCCCAAAAGCAAAAAAAAAAAATGAGGATGTTCAATAAATTCAGAAAAATGATACAACAGGTCATCAACAAAGTAAAAAGTTTATGAGAATCAAAATGACAAAGAACTACAGTCAAAAGTGACAGAAACAAAGAACATAATAGGTTGTTGCTTGCCATCACCATAAGTGGCTCTGGGTCTTTGCAGATTGAAGTAATTTGCATGCCTTGAGGTCAGGGCCTCATGCAAAAGAGGTCCCTCTTGTACAAATCACAGTAGGACACTGGAGGCAAAACGAATAAGACAGTTTGATTTTAATAACTTTTGGGATATCATTATAATTTCTATTATGAGCCATTTCTATTATGAGGTATCTAGTTTGATCAACCTTCCTCTTATCCCCAACAAGTCCCAGCATGAGACAAACAGGAGTTACTAGGAGGAAACCTGGGTACCTTGGGTCTCCTGTCTGCCACCTGCCAACACAGCTGGGCATCACAGCCACATGATGATGTTTCAAAAAATTTAAAAATATAAAGAAAATGAAAGAATTTTTACATGCAAAAAACTAGAATTGTTTTCTTAAAGAATAAAAAGAAAATACAGAAGAAATGACAAAAATGCATACACTATATGTAAATAGATGCATACATGTTAATAATATTTTTAACTATTTCTGGGGCTAGAGAGATCGTACAGCATGTTAAGCATTTGCTTTGCATGTGGTTGACACAGGTTCAACCCCTGGCACCATATATCATCTCCAGATCCTGCCAGGAGTGATAATTGAATGTGAAGTCAGCAGTAATTCCTCAGTATCACTGGGTATGGCCCAAAATAAACAAAAAAATAACTAAACTGAACAAAGACATTATTTATGAGAAATCCCCAATTATAAGACGGTAAAAGTACTTAAGGAACAAGTTGGATTAATATGTGCAAAATGTTCATTATGAACAAGAAGCTATGAACTTTGGCATCATTAGAAAAAAATTGTATCTAGTTATTTTTCTCAATTGTGAGTAATATCTAAAACAACAACCGTAAAATAGAAGTTTCAGACCAATCATACACGTGGCAACAGGAAATAATTTACCAACCTCAGTGAGTAAAAGGTTAGCAAATAGGCTTGCACAATTGCCACAGGGTGGACTTTCACATCTGTTCAGAGTCCCTAAATTCTGAACAGAAAAAAAACAGATCTTCTTGATAATAACAAATAAATATATTTGCATGGAATAATGCATTAGATATTAAAAACTTTAGTCCTGCTGTAAAATCTAGTCTCTAAGGAACTCTGATAGTTAAATTTATCTAAAATGAAGAATGTACAACAAATAATGAGATTTCAGGCATAATTATTTTTTGGGTGGGGTTTGGGTCCACATGCTGAAGAGTTCAGGGCTCACTCCTGGCTCTATATTCAGAGATCATGTCTTGGCATGATTTAGGGATCATACATGCGCTAGGAATCAAACCAGGGTCAACTGAATGGAAAGTCAGTACATGACCCATATATTCTTCCTCCAGTACATTATAATCAAATATTTTTATAGGTCAGGATAGGTATCAATAAGTACATTTTATCATCTCTCTCATTCTGCTTTTGCCTTTCATCAGATCATCTCCTTTAATATGTCTTGCCTCATTCAATACATTTTTATCTTGAAGAATGGCTGTAAATTCTGACTTAAGGGAATAGTATTTAAGACAAGTAAATGATTTTAATACCAGTATATGCAAGATACATTGAGGGAAACATGGAAAGAACTTTCTGTGATAATGACTTCAGAGGTGTTTTCAATGACTTGACTACATTGAGAAAAAAGTAACCAAAAGCAAAGAAAGAAAATCAGACTGCATTAACTCAAAGAGCTTTTACATGGCAAAAAGAAAATTGGGCTAAAATTAAAAGGCATCCTACTGAATGGAAGAAAATGTTCGCATACAAAGTATCACAGAAAGAAATGATAACTGAAACATGTAATGCATACACAAAGTTCCACAATGAAAGACACAATAGGAGTCAATTGTGGGGAGAATGAGATAAAAGACACTTCCCCAAAAGAGGAAACACAAATAACCAGTGGGCATAGGCAAAAGTGTCACAGTACCTTTTTGTTTCTGTGTATTTACAAATCAAAATGACAATGATATATGGTATCACTGTCAAACCTAGCCCAGAGCCTCGCATAAAGCCAGAGGAACCCCATACCATGAGAGCTGCCATTTCCCACATCCGACTCCACAGCTCGTCAGGGGTCCACCCAGCAGAAGAGCTGATCACATGCCTGGCTTGTCCGAAACCCACCCTGCAGTAGTCTTTTTCAAGCCCAGCCCAGGTATGCTGATCCAGAGACAATGACTTATACAACAAGGGATCTAAATATGTCTATGTGCAGACAATGGAGAATGAGAAAAAGAGAACTGAACCCCAAACTACTCGAAGTCTTCTTAAGAAGAAAGAGAAACCATGATATTGAAAAACCAACCTTCTGCTAAGATACATATTTTGACTTTCTAACATTCATATACAGCCATTACTTATATGTAATTAATTGATATTTGTATTTACATGAACAGTCATAACAGCATTCATGGAAAATAAAGTAAATATAATTTGCTAGGTGCACTACACCTTATATTAAAGCTTACCAGGTGTTGTGGTTATGATGAGTTCTTGCAATTTATACCAGCCATATAGTACACAGTAGGGAAGAGAAATCAGAAAAGCATGTGAATGGGAAGACTAAGTTGTCACTTCTTCATAGAACATATACATTTGTTTTTAGTCACTAATATATTAATATAAAATTTTCTGAGAAATTATGTCCTATTGTCTGTTGACCACATTAATGGAAGGATTAATAAGCGAATTAATAAAGGGACAGTGAGACCATGAGAGTAAGAACATCCTATTCTACTTGTAGAATGAATCCTTTCTCCATAATGCAGAAGCCTGTACGTTTCTGAAAATAGTTCTTCAACTTTATCTTTTGGTTCAATTTTTCTCTTTTACAAAAAATCCTGGTTTATCATTTTCTGTGACTATGACTTAGAATGGTATTATGGAAAACACTATAGACCCATTTTGTTGACAACATTCTTTGATACTGAGAGTTAGCCTAGAAAATAAACATTCATTGACAAATGTTCTAATTCTGCTTTTGGAAGGTTTAAGTTTTTATCTAGTTCCAAACAGGCACCATCAACTAGTATTCAAAGTCAAAGATCTTACACAGTCATGATATTTTTTTTAATTTTATTGGTATAAGATTATATGACTATAAGTGTTTACATGCTTTATGGGCATCAATACACCATAACAACTAATATTTCTCCTCCACAGTTCATTGTACAGACCATCAATTACCAACTTTTGTAACTTCCAATTAGTGGTCAGAGTCTAGCAGCTTGTTTTCAGCCGACTTTTTGTCTGTCTCCATATTTGTTTCCTTGAACTCTAATGATTTCACCCAGCTTGTATATTTCTCCTTCTTCAGCATTAACATGACCCTTTCATATCCATTCACTAAATTAAAAAGCAAGTCTTCATCATTTCTAATAACTAAGTAGTATTCTACTATGTATATAAACGGTATGTGCTTGATTTTCTCATCAATCATTAGGCACTTGTGTCGAAGTACTGTAATGATCTTAGGTATACATAGAGTATTTTTTTCATTTACCATTTTATTTTCTTCAACCCTCAGACTTGAATTGCCCTTACATATGAAACAACCATGTTAATTTTTTTTGACATCAACATACCATTTCCCCAGGATCTGGTCCTATTTATGCTTCCATTAACAATATGAAATTTTCTTTTTCTCCACACCCACAGCAGAAATGATTATTTCTGGACATTGTGATGCAGGCCATAATCAGTAGTATGAAATGATTTCTTATTATAATTCTGATTTGCATTTTCTTGATGTTGAGTGATAATATGTGTTTTTTTTCATGTAGTATTTGGCTGTTTGTATATCTTCTTTAGTGAATTATCTGATTAATTCTCTCCATTTTTTGATGAAATGACTTGATATTTGTAGTTGAGTTTTGTGTTTTATATGCCTTTATATTTAGGCTCTTATCATTTATATAATGTCAAAATATTTTCTCTAAATACTTTCATTAAAAGGTATTATGTTTTTTTCTTGCCTGCAGAAAGATTTATAGCTTGCTGTAATCCCATTTGTTCTGCTTTTTTAAATTTTTTTGTTAATGGAATCAGCAAAGAAACCACTGAATCCAATGTCATTGAACATTTTACAAAATTTTTTATCTAGGATTTTATTTGTTTGTCTGTTATATTTTGTTTTGATTTTGTACAACACTGGGCAATGCTCAGAGCTTACAACCAGTTCTGTGCTCAGGAATTACTCCTGGGATCTCAAGATGGAGTACCAGGGATCAAATTAGGTTGGTGTCATACAAGGCAAGTGCATAAATTGCTGTTTAACTTTCTGGTCTTCCTCTAGAAAGGAAGAATTCTGCCTTTTTCTCACTTCTCCTCCTGAAATTTCTATGATGTTGAAGTTGTTTCTCCTAACAGTGTCACATACATTTATTGTGTTATCTACATTTAACATTTCTTTTGATTGATTTTTATCATTATTCCTCTTGCCCTATATTTGAATTCACTGATTTGATCTTTTAGCTTATGCCATTCTTCTCTGAGTCCCTATCATATTTTTGTCCAGTGCCATTTTCTTTAGCTAGATGGTTGCTATTCTGAATTTTTTATATCTTTTCTTTTTGAAGATTTTTCCCAGTTATTATAATATTGGAGTGATAATTGGAAAGTTCTATGAAATCTTTTTAGACAATTTTATAGCTCAGACAACCCCCCACTCCATGAGGGCCATCATTTTCCACATCCGGACTTTCCTCTCGTCAGAACTCCACACAGCAGACGAGCCTATCATAGGCTGGCTCATGCGCCGCAAGCAGCCACTTGGTTTATCAATAAATGCTGTATTTAGAGGTGACTACAAGAGTATGCCACCCACACGGCAAGCCTGGCAAGCTAACCATGTCGTATTTTATATGCCAAATACCAGAAACAAATAATTATAGACTCATTCCCATGACCTAATATAATGGTTTGAGGCTTTTTATGTTCCTGGAGCCAGCAGATGCCCTCGGCTCTACTAGCATGAGACAGGGCATATGGAGATGTTACTGGTGCCCGCTCAAGCAAATCGATGATGAATGGGAAAACAGTGACAGTGATATAGTGATAGGTCATTTACTGGGCTTCTTCCCAGACCTTCTTCTTAATCCATCAGTGCAGGTGAGCTCTTGTCTTCTCATTTCATCTTGTGTTTTGTGAAGGACTGGGCCAAGGGTTCATTTACAAGTGATCCTAGATGCCGATGACATTCATACAGTGAGTGGCAGTAACTGATTTCTATATGTTCAATTTTCAGTTCTTGTGGTCATTGGTGACTACAAAAACTTTTATTTGTAAGTTCTCAAGTGATGTATAGTATGTCAGCAGCATATGTATGATATGTCAGCAACATGCATGGTGTCAAAGGGATGTGAGCCTGAACAACCACTCGTGGTTCATGGGCACCTATGCAATATCTAATAGTATCAAAGTGATGTGGGCCTTAACAACCACTCATGTTCCCTTGTCACTGCTGTCATAAGCATCTGTAATGTCAAGGGAAAATGGGCCTGAAAAACCCACATGGTTCACATTCTGGTGTCCAGAAGTGACCCTGGTGTTGAAGTCAAGTGGATATGAACAGTAACTGGGTGATTTACAATCTACTAGAGTGTAACTAGACCTGGACAAATGAAGCTGGGTTGCTGCCTGAGACACAATGTCACAAGCGCCTGATAAGACCTGTGGTGCCAAGTTTTAGTGAACATTATTTATTTATTTTTTATATTTATTATATCACTGTGAAATATACAATTACAAAGATGTTCATGTTGGGGTTTCAGTCATACAGTGTTCCAGCACCCATCCCTCCACCAGTGCCCATTTCCCACCACCAGTGTCCCCAATTCCCTCACCCCTCCCTAGCCTGCCTCTGTGGCAGGTTCTTTATCTCTCTCTCTCTCTCTCTCTCTCTTTCTCTCTTCCTTCTCTTACACACTGTGGATTGCAATACATACATTTAGAGGTTATCATGTGTATCTTTTTGCCTGTATTCAATGCTTAGTTCTAGGCTGGTATTATCACTTTTGGCGATTACTAGCACACTGTTCCCTTCTCCGTCTAGTGACCAAATGTCCAATTTCATTAGTGCCTTGGAGGTTTCTGTATATCAAATTAAAGTGGGTCTACATAGAAATATGGACATCAGTCAAAAGTGCCAAAATCTATGCGCTACATCAGTATACCTGGGAGGTGAACAGAGATGTACATTCATGGAAGTCCTACCTGCCAAACTCCAGAAGTCCTGATCCCAAGTTTTAAGTCTCAGTGACTGGCAACTAGTACATGGCCATCCTCTGTAGTTATGGTCAGCGCCTGAGCATATTCACATTTGAGTAGGTTTAATACGAGGCTGTGGCTTCAGTCTCAGCAAGTGATAGAACATTCAGTTCAGAGCTCAGATGGAGCAGCACTAACCAGCTATAAGCCAGAGAGAAATCAGAGCAATCAGGGGGTATTAACTGACTTGTTAGCTATGTTTTCATAGATACAAGGGTACTTTTCCATCTGTAGAGATGTGGTTCGCTTGATAGCAGTAAGATATAGGCTTTAATGGGCCAGATATGTTTATCTGCTAGGAGTGAGTGCTCTAGCTAACTGTAACTGGTACTATCTATATCATAATGTCTAGGACTATGTGGAGCTCTTTCAGGGAGCAACTGTTAGAGGAGAGGATCCAATATTATTGTGCCATCACTATTCTCAGAATTAGGAGAGCACTCCAGGACGGCACCTCCCATCTATCCCTGCTGTTACACACTGACTCTCACTTAGGTATTTCCGTAGAGGGCTGTACAGTTGAGAAGCCAAGAGTGAAGTGCAATTGGCTCTGATCCTAGCAGAGTCCACAGCTCAGGCATCTCTTCCTGAGGACAGGATTTCTCTCGTGATACGATGCTTTTCTTCAAACTGCCACAATGTTGTCCTTTTATCCCTTGCTTCGAAAACTATTTTTCCAATGGCATTCCAAATTTGTTTCTCTGCAAATTAATCAGATTTTCACAAAATTTTTCTGTGATTACTGATCACTGAATGTAAACATAGAATCTGACTATTCAGCTATTTTGGAACTGCACCATTATGGTCTTTAAATTGGAATCCAGCTTGGTGATTTAAATTTATTAATGATAGACTTATGCTCTGTCTACCCAGGAAGTCTCATCTTATAACGTTCATCTTTGCATTCCATCATAACAATGTAAACAACCGTTTCATAGAAAATGTATCTGGCATTCACATAGCAATACCAGAACAGCATAGGAAAGCATGCCCTTTGTCACACAGGGAGCATAATAGTGTTAAGGTAGGTTGAGGTACAGAGAGTCAGGGAACTTTATATCTCTGCCCTTGAAACAGGTAGCCCATCAGTACATAAAGGGGGCTTGCTGAGGGTGGAGTTTGAATAGATGCAATAGATACAAGGCCCTAGCACAGAGACAGAGTAGAAAGAGGAGAGAGGCGGATGCTGGCTCTCATCCATCTTTGGCCAGCCCCAGAGAAGTTGCCTCTCCTCCATGTCTTTCAGAACAAGGAATCCTTGGGACTCTTCGCTCCTCTCTCCATGGGACGTCCAGATCAAGTAGACCTGCATGAGCTAGCTCAGGGCTTAGGACAAGCGGGAATCACAGGAGCAGACCAACAGAATACAGGCTGGGCTCGGACCCTAAGACACTCCAAAATAGGCTGAAACTTGGGCACCCAGGAAGAGAAAAAAGTGCAGAGGTCATCAAGATGAGTCCATTATATAACATCTACACTCAGAAAACAGTGCTTCGAGAGAGCAAATGCTTTGTTGTTAGTTGCAGGGCTTTGGTTATATTGGTGATTGTTCATATCTTCTTGCAGCATACACATCAAGGAAATGCTCTTGAAGTTGGATTTATGGAGTAACAATATCATTCTTATATGTATGTTTGACTGCTTATTTTTATAGGCTAATGAAGATATGGGGGTTGGCTTGATACCTTTACCCCTTAAACATTTCTGGAACCAACCGTCACTGTGTTCTCTAAACAGATGGTAAATTTTCCCCATTTCCTCAAACCTACATCCCATATTTTTTATTTAATGATAAACTCAGTGGATCTGCCGTATAGAAATTCAAAGGTCATGTAGGGCTTGGCAAAATTAAATCAGATCAAAGGTGTGCTCTTATATCAAGTGTCTAATTAATGTGGCCAAATATTGATAGAGTTAATAAAAATCAAAGTACCACTCTGTTGTGAAAACTAAATAGCCATGTCCATGACACCGCATGTTAGAGTCTGCTCATTTTTTTTAAAAATGTGCTAAATTGCATGAATATGTAGTGGTTAAAAATTAGAGTATTATATTATGCAGTAACTAAAAATTATTTTTTGCTTGAAAATCATTCAGAATAATCCTTAGCAACTCACCATCTTGACACTGCAAACCAAATCCAGGTCCAAACTGCATGGGAATCTGCTCAAAGAAATGATAAATGAGCTTTATTATTTCTTGCTTTGCACACATTGCTGGTTGTTGACCAAAACAAAAATTTAGTTCTAGTTTATCTGATATTAAAGTGCTCTGTTTGATTATGTTAGTCAACAATTTTCACTGCTGAAATTTTCCCATGGAACAATGTTATAATTAGTGGGATAATTAGGAGTTATGTTCCTGACCAAGGACTCTGCAAAAAAATAAATCATAGATATAACCAATAATGTGTCATACAAAAAAGATACAATAAGTATAAGCATCCAAAATCATTTGAAGTAGGAAATTTATTATCCCAGTTCCATAAAATTGGCAAGAGTTTACAAATAACACATAAAATACATAATATTCAGGCCTAAAATGTTATAAATTTGGCCAATCTAGAGCTAATAGAAAGATAGTTATTATAAACATTTCTTTAAGACTTTTTTCTAAGAAAATGTTTATGGATGAGGTATTCCAGAAAATAAAAACAATTTGTATAGGGGCCGGAGAGATAGTCCAGTGGATAGGGCATTTGCCTTGCACGCGGTCGACCTGGGTTCGATCCCTGGCATCCCGTATGGTCCCTTGAGCACTTCCAGGAGTAATTCCTGAGTAAGGAGCCAGGAGTAACTCCCTGAGCATTGCCAGGTATGACCCAAAAATCAAAAAAAAATTTGCATATAAAGTTCACATAACTGAGAATTATTTACTCTGCAATTAATTCCCTACTTTACATATACAAAATAAAATCACTATCATTCCTTGAACTACAAGATGTTAGGATTAATCAATATGTTTTCATTTACAGTGCTAACATTTCATCTATATCTTTTTATAGTTAGTTAACACCTTTATATCCAAACACATATATACCTATGTGTGTATACATATATATATACATATACATATATATACATATATATATATCACTGTCACTGTCTTCCCGTTCATCATCGATATTTGCTCAAGCAGGCCCCAGTAACATCTCCATATGTCCTGTCTCATGTTAGTAGGGCATCTGCTTGCTCCAGGAACATAAAGAGCCTCAATCCATTCCGGAATGAGGTTTATAATTGTTACTGGTATTTGGCATATCAAATACAACACAGGTAGCTTGCCAGGCTCTGCCATGCAGGTAGCATACTCTTGTAGTCATCTCTAAGTCCAGCATTTATTGATGAACCGTGCAGCCGCTTGTGAGAGCGTGAGCCGGGCTGTGATAGGCTGGTCTGCTGGGTAGAGTTCTGACGAGAGGGAAGTCCGGATGTGGAAAATGGAGGCCCTCATGGAGTGGGGGGGTCGTCTGGCTAGTTGTGAGGCTCTGCTGGGGTGGCGGGCCAGTGCTAGAAACCGCCATCCCTCCAGGGCACCTCGTGAGCAGCTAGGCACAGGGAGAGCCACTAGTAGCTCTCCCCCATGTCTGTGAGTCTCTCAACCAGCAACACATACTTCATATACCTATTTTTAGCCATCTACTTATTAGTTTTTAACTTTTGTAAAAGAAAGCAATGCCCAGTGAATGAGATTTTTAAAGGTTCATTAGTAGTGGAAGTGACTAATATTCAATTACACTGCAGAGAGGTAAGTCAAAAAGGCAGGTGGAGGCATAGTTGGAAACCAAGCAGCCAATGTCCAGATGCAACTCCCAAGTGTTCAGTCCACACTTCAGAGAAGCTTCAACCAAAGCAACAAGAGTAGATACTGTTGACTTTGGATGGCTACATCTGCATTTCTGTCAAAACAGATGCTTGAGTCTCCATGATAGTTCACTGTATCACTGTATCACTGTCTTCCCATTGTTCATGGATTTGCTCGAGTGGGCAATAGTAACATCTCCATAAGTACTGTCACAAGCAAGTGTAACCCAAGGGCGTCTACTTGTCCAGGGACAGGAGGAGCCCGAAACCATTCTTCAGGTCATGAAACTGAGGTCAATAATTGTTACTAGTTTTTGGCATAACTGGTAATTAAAACATGGGTAACTTGCCAGGCTTTACCATGTAGGTGGTGAGACTCAGTAGAAGGCTCTCAAATCGAGCATTTGCTGATGAAACTTAAAGGGGGAAGATCACATTTTCTGTTGGATGGCGCTCAGAAGAACTATGGAGTCTGGATGTTGAGAATGACTGACTGCATGATGTGTGGTTGGCCCTGGCTTCTTGCTAGACTTAATGGTATCAGTTAAACCCTGTCTAGAATTGTTTACTATGTATAAATGTGAAAGAACTTGGGAAGAACCTTATGCTAAAATCAGCATCCTGAAAAAATATCGCGCGGGACGCTTTGCGGCAGCACGCCAAGGGACCTGTGGGTCTGGCATGGGTGGGTCTCTCTCTTTCGGGGAACTGGCATGGAGGCGGAGGAAAGGGCAGGGCCCAAAACTCCACTCCGATAGTTCACTTAATACAATTCTATTATAGTTCTTGCAGTAGATGTTCATTTTGTAAAAGCACATCATAACAAAGAATAAAAAGGCATGAGCAACCCATGACTCTTTTAGGCAGTTCCATTTATAGATTTTTTTTGCATGTTACATATTTTTTGCATATTTTTTAAAAAGAAACTATGGTTTCCATAGAAAATTCTTTTAACAAGGTCACAGCCTAGTGAGTGAGTCATTCCAGGTATTTGGGGGATCATCATGTATAATTCTGCTACCCAGAGGGCAGTGTACACAGAGGATCAAATCTGGTGCCTTATACACTCATTGCTTTTAATTGTTCTGCTTTTACTCACATCCTGGTACCACCTGAAGTGAATTTTAGAACATAAAAATACATAGAAGTATGTATCTAAGTGAAAACCTCATAATAAAATATCTATTTTGTTATAAATTAATTTTTTCTTGATAGTTATGGCTTTTGATACATTCAATAGGCATTTTAGGTACATTGTGCCTAGAATGTACATTGTACATTCTACCTACATTAATAACATTTCTAGGTTATCAGATTAAATGCTCTAGGGTTTTCTTGGAATGGGTGTCATCAGCCTCCCCTGACCTGTCTCACACTGTCTGGAAGCCCCAGAATCCACATCCTATAGCTGTCACCATATAAACAATGTTCTAACATCATAGTTCTAGATTAAACTCAGAAGACCTGCAAGCCAAGCCACCAAAACTCACAAGTACATTTGTCTTCAGTCTGAAAATTCTGGGGTTCCCTAAGGAGAGGGCAGGCTAAAACCTATCCCAATTCTACAGATCCAGGAATAGGTGGCCATGTACTCAACTCCTTTACATCTCCAAATTCCACAATACTGACAGCCCACCTGGGCACACCATATTACATGGGAAAGTCGCATGGAAGCCAACTAAGCTCAATAAACTAAAAACAAAACAATAGCACAGAATGTTCAACTAGCATCAGAAAACTCCATAAACTTACATACGACATTAATAACCCCATGGAGAGCGATAAGAATTTTGACAAATTTAACTTTACTGAAATATTTTTCAATAACTCCAATAGCCATTTTATTGTAACAAGGAATATAAAATAATTTTGTGCCCACTAAGGAGGGTAGGCTTAGCGAGTGAGTGGGAAACTGGGGACAATGGTGAAGGGCTGGTCACACTGGTGGTGGGATTTGTGTTGGAACAATGAATGCCTAAACAATTATATTCACGATCATCACGATCACGATCTTCCCGTTGATCATCTATTAGCTAGAGCGGGCACCAGTAATATCTCCATATGTCCTGTCTCATGCCAGTAGAGCCAGGGGCATCGGCTTGCTACAGGAACATAAAGAGCCTCTAACCATTATATTAGGTCATGGGAATGACCTAATGTAATTGTTACTGGAATTTGGCATATCAAATACAACACGAGAAGCTTGCCAGGCTTGCCGAGCGGAGGCAAACTCTTTTAAACACCTCCAAATAAAGCATTTATTGATGAACCACGTGGTCGCAAGTGGCCGCTGGAGCCGGGCTGTGATGGGCTGGTCTGCTGGGTGGAGTTCTGACGAAAAGGGAAGTCCAAATGTGGAAAATGGCGGCGCCCGTGGAGTGAGGGTGGTGGTCTGGCTTGTTGTGAGGCTCTGCCGAGGTGGTGCCTCCCGACTGCCTCATGAATGGCTGTGCACAGGGAGAGCAAGGAACAGCTCTGCCCCATGTCTGAGAGACTCTGGACCAGCATACCTGGGCCGGATTGAGGAAAAAGCTGCTGCAGGGTGGGTATCGATGATCCGGGCTGTGATGGGCTGGTCTGCTGGGTGGAGTTCTGATGAGAGGGAAGTCCAAATGTGGAAAATGGGCGCCCGTGGAGTGAGGGTGGTGGTCTGGCTTGTTGTGAGGCTCTGCCGAGGTGGTGGGCCAGGGCTAGAAGCCTAGCCCCCATGTCATAGTCAGACCCCATGTCTGAGAGTCCAGAGTCTCTCAGACATGGGGGCAGAGCTGTTCCTTGCTCTCCCTGTGCACAGCCGCTCATGAGGCAGTCGGGAGGCATGGTGGGTTCTAGCCCTGGCCCACCACCAACAATTATATTATGAACAAATTCGTAAACTGTGTTTAAAGTTTAGGGTCCAGAGCGATAGCACAGTGGGTGGGGCATTTGCTTGCACATGACCAACCCAGGTTAGATCCCCATCATCCCATAAGGTCCCTTTGAGCACCATCAAGAGTAATTCCTGAGTGCCGAGTCAGGCATTTGGGTCTGGCATTTGGGTCGCTGGGTGTGACCCAAAAAAGCAAAAGAAAAATTAATAAAGCTTAAAAAATAAAAATAATTAATTGAGGCTTTCATGTAAACCAATAGACTATAGTTCTAGCAACCACTTGAGTTTTCGTTGTAGGAATTCTCTAAAATTTATTCAGAAATTTCTTTATTCCATATTACTAATGAAGTTTCTGACAGCTATACTTTTTTGTGAAAATATTTTATTTTTGCTTATTAATTTATACTACAAATTTGTAGATTACTAAACCCACTTCACAGCAAATAGATAAAATTATTTTTGAATCATTCTCATTGTCTTTATTCTGTCTCTAATATTCTATAGGACTAATCTTAAAAAACAATGTCATTTGATAAAATAGTATCTGATTATTTTAATTAGTGTATATTTGTTTACTAGTAAACTTTTTCACTTATTTTATAAGATTTATATTTTTTAATTACTTTCTGGTTTTTCTGTTGGGTTGAAATTAAGTACTGAATTTCTGAACTAAGTAAGTGTTTAATGATTATTTGGCTCAGAGAGGACCACAAAAACCAGGGGAGTTATAACCACAAAGCAGAAAACCAAGAGCTCTCTCTCCCTCTCTCACTCTCATTCTCTTCATCTCTCTGCCTCTCCCTATATCTCTTTCTATCCCTCTCACATACACTTGCTTCTACATCACAATTTCCACCCACAACTCATATGGTTGATAATTATTTCCACCCAAGGTATAGATCACTTATCTACTGTCAAATCCTGAATTCAAATTACATCTCGTTATGGAAAAAAAGAAACATACAAGTAAGCCCATGGCTTCAAGTCTTCATTATGTAAAACCAACAACCAAAAAAGTCTGCTAGAATGGTAATAGTAGAAGAAATAACTTTGTCTCCAGGAAAAGTTTTATTTTGGGCTTATAAATTCTAAATTATGTAGTACTATCTTCATTCCCAAAAAGTTTCTTAAGCAGCTACTGTCTATTCCATTTTCTTCTTTCAGGTTCTTAGTATTTCTTATGCTTCATTAGAATAATTAATATTTATATTATGGCTTATCATCATAGTGTTCTTAATTATTTTAAATTAAAGCTGCAATTAAGTATGTGCATGGCTCACTGTTGATCTTTTTGCCAAAATATTTCTAGCCCCTCTGATTTGGATAAAGCTTCTATTTTTGAGTATCATTCAGAATGACCTGAGTTTTTCATGTTCAAATCTATTGATGAATAACTTGACTGAATGCCATCCTTTAAAAAATTCTTTTATTACTTGACAATGCTCTACACTCTGTTCTCATTTTTCTTAAAGTTTGGTGTTAAACCTAGTTTTTCTTTTGAAAATTGCCATGAAATCCAGAAGACTCTCAAATTTGTCTTTGCAGAGTAATGCTTTGCTAGTATATTACTTGGAGTTGCTTATTTCATAATTTCTCTGGCATTATAGCACTTTCTTCTAACTTATTGATCCCAGACTTTATTTTGAAATGGTTTCTTTACAGTTTTGTCATTAGTTATTATTCAATTTTGTGTGTGCTCAACAGTGTGTATACATTCACTATTTATCTGATAGTTTTCTTTATATGCCTTCTCTACTTGCCACATAGATTCCTGATACTTTTCACTTAGTTTTAAAATTGTTTTATCTTCACAGCTCTTTTACTTCCTTTACTTAAATTTTTTTGCAGAATAACTCTCTTCAGGGGTGTCATGTGATTTCATTTTTATTTCTCAATTGGTTTTTATCTTCAATTTCTTTCTTAACTTTGGTTTCATATTTAATCATCTTGCATATTTTAGTTTGAGTTTTTGCTTTATGGGATACACCTGGTTGAGAAACTAGACAGGGCCTACTACTGACCCTGTGCTTAGAAGCCACTTGTGTAGGTGCTTGGGAAACATATGCCAGAATGAGATTGAACCCAGGTTGGTTGACCTGGCATGTCTCTCCAGTCCTTATACTGGCTTCTATTTGAGGATTTTAATTTCTGTTCCAAGAACTTACGTTGTACTTAACTTCAAGTGCTTATTTATTTATATATGTTTAAGTCAGCGATCTATTCTTAGGGCAAGATAAGGATTTACTCTTAGGGCAAAACTTTCCATGAAATAAAATACTTTTGTTCCTTTTAGTCTTATTTTTCATAGTAAGTGAATTTATAAATTTTATTCATTTGAAAATGCCTTGCATCTCCCCATCTACCATAATCAGAATTCTATGTATTCAGAGGTGATACACTCAATGCTCAAGAGACCCATGTTCTTAGGAATGTGAAGTACACTTTCTTCAGTTCTTCTTCGGGAAGGTGGGATGGGATTACTGTCTTCTCTAATTTTGTGGTTCTCATCCATTTCTTTAGTGGTTTTTATTTTCACGTTATACTACCAGATTTCCATGGCCTACCTTTTCTTCCACATTAGACATCACCCTTTCCAGTTTACAAAGCCACTTTCTTTCCTGAATTTCCTCCATAATACATTTTCATATCTCTAATATTCTGTTTATTTCCTCATTTAAGATGGAACTGCTTCCCCATAAAATTATTCTATTTATGTAATACTACTGTATTTGAGTAAATAAGTGTCTAATCATTACTTCTGATTGACATATATTTTAAATGTTTAATCATTACTTTGATTAACATACATTTTATTTATGTATACTAATGTATTTACTTGAACAAATAAGTGTTTAATCATAACTTCCATTAACATACATTTCTTCCTGCTGGAATTCCTAAACTTTTATTTTATTTTAGATTATTGTTCCTATTTTGCTTTTAATTATATATTTGATTTGTTTTAATTATTTTATTAGGGAATATGATTTACAAAGTATGCTGTAAATCATAGTTGAGTTTTAGGTGATGATATCAGTAAACTACAAGAACTTTAAGGAAGAGTTCATAGCATTGGCAATGATGGATATATACAGATTCCTACATCATCAAATTTTGACATATAAAGGTCACCATGGTCTCAAAAATCTGAATATTTATTCATCTCTACTGTACATAGAACATTTTCCAATATGTATCACTTACTTAACTTAATTAAAACATACATAAATTTTGAATATAGATATCAAACCAAGCATCTACTTAAACAAGACTGCCATGAAGGTAAAAATAACTCTGATCATAAAAAGAAGATAAGGAAATTCCCAAAATCTGAGCAAAGAAAATACTGTTGAATAACAACTGAATCAAAAGAAATCAACCCTGTGCCTAGGTCCAGCAGCCCCACACCTGAAATCTGCCATAGTAAGAGGCCCAGATCCACAATTCCTAAATCATGTGGCTTTATAAACAGCCATGTGATAACTTCTTTAATTGCACACTACTCACAATATAGCAGGAGCACAGCAAACCCAATGAGGAAGACTCATAGGAGTACACCAAGTACAATGAATAAAATCAAGAACACAGAGGGCTTAAACAGCACCAACCACCTCAATAAAGCCTCAGACAGTATTTCTAATGACACCATAGTGAAGATGTTTAATGAGATCAAAGAAACAATAGCACAGGTAGTCAGCAATGCCAGTAGTGCAGAAGAATTAGAAAACTAAAGTTGAAATGAAGAGAATGGTGGGTGATTAAAAAACTCAATAGAAATTTTAAACAACAGCAGCTGAGTGAAAGATCAAGGAGCTCCAAGATTAGATGAAGGAACTGGCTAGAAAACAGCAAAAAAGTAAAAATAGTCTGAAAGAAATAAACAGAATACCAAAGGACTGTAGATGAGCTCAAGAGGAACAATTATAAAAATCACCAGAGTCCCTAAAAACAGGAAGACAACTTGGAGAAAACAACAATATTTATGGAATTGTAGCCAGGATTTCCTAGACTTGAAGATTACAAACACTGAGATCCAAGACGCTGAAAGGGTTCCAGCAAAAGTAAACCCAAGTAGGAAAACTGCAAGATACGTTGTACATAAAATGGAAAGTTCAAAACATAGAGGCAGAATATTGAAAGCAGTAACATCAGCAAAGCAACTTATATATAAAGGAGATCCCATAAGATTCACAGAAGATCTACCAAATGAGACTCTAGGAGCCAGAGAGAATGGAGGGGTATATTACAAAAATCTCAACAAAATGAACATCTCACCAAGAATACTTTATCTAGATAGGTTAGCATTTTGATTTTAAAGAATAATACAAAGTTTCAGGTACAGGCAAAAGTTTATGGAACTCGTAGCTTTGAAACCATTTCTACAAGAAGTGCTAAATGCTAAAGGAGCTTCTTGAGAGGATAAGGCAAATTTCTCAGCACGTGACACTGAGTGTGGCATACATTCCTGATGCTTGTGGATGCCCTTTATTAGATTAGGAAAGTTAGGCTTATGCCTAACTTTTTATTTTATTTATTATTATTAGAAAGTTAGGCATAAGCCTAACCTTTCTAATAGATTTTAAACATTTTCATAACAAAATAAAATACGTTTTCTATTCATGTGCTATGGTTTATTAGTCTTTTCGTAATCCCTATCTTAGGCAGAATACTTTGTACTTTTACAGGTCTATTCATATTTTTCACTTTACATGGCTCTAATATTATTCACTCTTAATAAATTTTACAGATTTAGGCTTGACATATTTCATGTAAACTTTAAAATATATTAGCAGAGATTTAAAAGAATGGGTTTGTTATTGATAGCAAAGACAAATTATTGCCATAACGAGACCCAAATACAAAAAAAATTAATGCAATAGATTTCATTTAATTTATTTATTTTTACAAAATGAATCACTGTGAGATACACAGATACAATGTTTTTACACTCATCCCTCCACCAGTGTACATTGCCCGCCACCAATGTCCCAAATTCCCTTCCTGCCACCCCCTGCACCCCACACACCACGCAGCCTGCTCCTGTGGCAGGCATTTTCCTTCTTTCTCTCTTTCTTGGGACATTATGGTTTACAATACAGATAGTGAGAGGGTATCATATTTGTTCCTTTAGGTACTGTAGACTTATCATCCTGGCCCTTGTTTCTACTGTCCATGGGTATCTGTCCCTTACTATGATTTTTACATCCCAAAATGAGTGCAATCATTCTCTGTCCCTCTTTTTTCTGACTCATTTCACTCAAAAGAATACTCTTCATTTCCATCATTTATGAGCAACTTTCATGAAACCAATATTCCTAACAGATGCATAGTATTCTATTGTATAATGTAACATAGTTTCTTTAACCACTCATCTAATCTTAGACACTTTTGTTGTTTCTAGGTTCCAGCTATTGCAAATAGTGCTGCAATAAACATAGAAGTGTGGACGGCATTTGTGTTGTGTGTTTTTGAGTGTCTGAATTATATCAGCAGAAGTGATATTGCTGGGTCATATGGAAGCTCTATTTCTAGCTTTCTAAGGGATATCCATATAGTTTTTTTTTCTTAAAAGGCTGCCATCAGTCAGCATTCCCACCAAAAATGAAGGAGAGTCCCTTTCTTCTTCATGCCAACACTGGTTGCTCTTGTTTTTTCAGATTTGTGCTAGTGTCTCAGGTGTGAGATGATATCATTGATGTTTTTATTGGCATTTCCTGATAATTAGTGGTTTAAGACTTTTATGTGTCTTTTGACCCCTTCAAATTATTCTTTGAGGAACTTTCTGTCAGTTTCTTCTCCCAATTTTTTGGTGGGGTTGGGTGTTCTTATTGTAAAGTTCTATAGCACCTTATATATCTTGGAGATTAACCCCTTATCAGATGAGCATTATATAAATAATTTTTCCTATCTGTGGTCTGTCTTTGTATTTTGGTTTTGAGTCCATGAAGTTCTTGAGTTGTTGCTTATCCATGAAGTTGTGTGTCTTTCCTTCATATCTGAATGTGAGTCTTGATGGGTAAAGAATTCTTGGTGAGGCCTGCAGTTCGTTGAGCCTTTTCATAATATCCCACCATTGTTTTTGGGCTCAGAGTGTTTCATCAGAGAAGTCTGCTGTAAATCTTAGAGATGTTCCTTTGTATGTGATTTCCTTCTTTGATCTTGCTGCTTTCAGTACTCTATCTCTATCTATAGTTTTTGTCATTCTAATTAAGATGTGTCTTGGAGTATTCTTGTTGGGGTTTCTTTTAGCTGGTATCCTATGGGCCTCCTGGATATTGAGGCAAGCGCTTCTTTAGTTCCGGGAACTTCTCAGCAATGATGGCTTTCACAGTTTCTTCTTCATCAGGGTTTTTTTTTTTTTGCCCTTCGGGACCCCAATGATCCGTATGTTGTTTCTTCTGGCTTCATCCCGATTATCTCTTGTTGTCTGTTCGGTAATTGTGAGTCTTTTTTTTCTATCTTCTGGTGTTGTGTAGAGAATCTTTGGAACCCATCTTCGAGATTACTAATTCTTTCTTCAGTAGCTATTATTCTGCTATGGTGGTATTCCACTGTGTTTTCATTTCATTTACCTCATTTTTAATATCTGTCATTTCCCTTTGCATTTTCCTCATTTCTTCTCTCATGTCCTCTTGTATTTTATTGATTTTATGCTTCCATTGCTTCTTTGAGTTCCTTATGCATCCTTAACAATTCTTTCTGAAAGTCCTTATCAGAGAGGTTATATAACTCACCGGTATTGCTTGACTCATCTGGACCAGTGACTTCACTCACAGACCTTGATGGAATTTTGCGCCCTGGCTCTGCACTCAGGAATTACTCCTGGCAGTGCTCGGGAACCATATCGGATGCTGGGGTTTGAACCCAGGCCAGCACAGACGGGCCAGGCCACAAACAAGGCAAATGCCCTACCCGCTGGGTAAGGCAAACGCCCTACCCACTGGTCTATCGCTCCAGCCCCCAAGCATCATGTTGCTTTAATTACTACCTTTTGTAGTACAGTTTGAAGCTGGGGAAGGTAATGTTACCCATCCTCTTTCTCCTAAGGATTGCTCTAGCTATTGTGGATATTTATTTTCCATATCAATTACAGGAGTGTTGGTTTACTTCTTTGGTAAATGTCATGACATGGAAAATACAGTGACTGCATTGAACTGTATAGTGCTTTGGGGTGTATTGCCATTTTCACAATGATAATTCTTCTGATAAGCGGGGGATGTGTCTCCACTTCCTCATGTCCTCTTTTATTTCTTGAAGTAGTGTTTTGTAGTTTTCTTTGTATAGATTCTTAACCTCATTAGTTAAGTTGATTTTGAGGTACTTGATTTTCCAATGCACAGCTGTGAATGGAATGCTTTTAATGCCAGAATGGGTAAATTTGTCTTGTGCCTGATATTTGGAGGAAAACCTTTCTTTTTTTCCCCATTGAGACTAATGCTTTGTGTGGACTGTTGTAGATGGCTTTGACTATATATTGAGGAAAGTTCCTTCATCTTCCTTGTGTTTTTTGTTCGGTACCCATGAATGGTTGCTAGATCTTGTTAAATGCTTCCTCTGCATATATTTATATGATTTTTTAAAATCCTTTCTTATATTGATGTGGTATATTATGTTGATTGACTTGCAAATGTCAAAATATCCTTGCATCCCTGGGATGAATCCTACTTGTTCATGATGGATAATCTTTTTGATGAGTTGTTAGAATCTATTTACTATTACGTTTGTTAAGGATCTTTGAATCTGATGTTCATAAGAGATGTTAGCCTGGGGCTGGAGCGATAGTCCAGCTGGTAGGACATTTGCCTTGCACATGGCCGCCCATGCCATCCAGGGTTCAATCCCCAGTATCCCATATGGCCCCCGAGCACTGCCGGGAGTGATTCCTGAGTGCAGAGCCAGGAGAAACCCCTGAGCATTGCCGGGTGTGACCCAAAAAAGCAAAAAAAAAGAGAGAGATGTAAACCTTTAATTCTCTTTCTGTGTGGTGTCTCTCTGCTTTGGGTAACTGATTGATATTTGTCTCATAGAAACTGTTTAGGTGTGTTTCTATTTCCTAATTTCCTGGAAAAGCTTGAAAAAGATTGGCAGTTTTTCCTCTTTAAAGGTTTGAAAGAATTCACTAGTGAATTCATCTGTGTGTGGACTTTTGTTTTTTGAAGACAGTTGATTACCATTTAAATTTTATTAACGGTGATAGGTCTGTTCAGGTTTTCCAAATCTTCTTGGTTCAGCTTCAGGATGCTACTGGAATCCAATAATTTGCCCATTTCTTCATTATTCTTTTATTTCATATGATAAAGTTTTCCTAAGCAATTTCTGATAGTCCTTTGGATTTCTGTAGTTTCTGTCGTGATGTCTCCCTTTTATATTTGATTTGGTTTATTAGGGTTCTCTGGTTCTTTGTGAGACTTGCTAGTAGTTTGTCAATCTTGTCGATTTTCTCAAAGAACCAACTCTTGGTTTCATAGATCTTTTAGATTGTGTTTGCTTTTTGTTTTGCTTTCTTTTTGAAAATCCAGCTGGTTGATTTCTCCTCCTAAGTTTTATTATCTCCTTCCTACTGCCTGGTTTGGCCTCCTTTTTGTTAGTTGTTTTCCAAGATCTTAAGCAGTGAGGTAAGTTATTTATGTGGGCCCTTTTCTTCCATCCTGATTAATGTTTGAGAGCTATAAACTTTCTTCTTAACACTGCTTTTGCTATATATCACAAGTTCTGGTAGTTTGTGTCCTCATTTTCATTTGTGTCCAGGAATCTTTTTTCATTCCCTCTCCTCTTTAACTCACTGATTTTTGAGTAGCAAGCTGCTCAATTTCCATGCATTTAAGTATATGTAGTTTGGTACTAGTATGACTACTGCAGCATTGTGGGAGTTTTTTTACTTGTAAAATTGTTTTCCAGCCATTTATTTTGAGTTTGTGTTTGTTCAGATGTGTTTCTCAGAAGCAACAGAGTGCTGGGTTCAATTTTTTAAACTATCTTACCATTCTATGTCTCTTAATTGGTGCATTTAGCCCAACAATATTGAGAGAGACTACAGTTAAGGATTTTGACCCATCTTTCTGCAAGAGTTTGGTGTGTTTGAGGGATTTGTCTTACCTTAAAGAAGCCAGTTTAGTCCTTTTAACAATACTTTTGAGTCTGAAGTTTCTAAGTTGTTTATCTGTGAACTTGTGTATTTTTCCCTTCAAATATGAATGAGAGTCTAGTTGGGTTAGCATTCTTGGTGAGGTGTTCAATTCATTGAATTTTTTTTACAATATTCCAACACCATCTTTAGGGGCCTGGAGGAAGTTTCATCTGATGTCTACTGTAAATCTTAAGATGCTTGTTTATAAGTAATTTCCTCCTATAATCTTGCTGAGTTCAGTATTCTATCTTTATGTTTGGTTTTTTGTCATACTGATTAGGATATGACTAGCAGTATTTTTATTTGGATTTCTTCTAGCTGCCATCCTTTGGGCCTCCTGGACCTGGGTGTATGCAACATTTCAGCTCTGGGAACTTTTCAGCAATCATGGCTTTGACAGTTGCTTCTTCATCAGGGCTTTCTTCCTCCCTCTTTAGTAACCCCAATTATTCTTTTGTTATACTTTTAAATTCATCCCAATGTTCCTTTGTCATCTGTTGGTTTATCTTGGGGCACTTTCCCATTTTCTGCTGTTTTCTGGAGATTTTCTGCACCTCATCTTGGAGCTCTGCTACTGAGGCCACCCATTGAGTTTTTAAATTTCACCCACCAATTTTTTAGGATTGTTTCTGTTCATGGTTTTTCTTTGTTTGATTGATTGTTTTTATTTAACTCTTTGAGCACCTTATGAATTGTTAACAACTCTATTCTAAATTCCTTTTCGGGGTTTATATAACTCATTATTACTGATTGGTTATCTGGGCTAGCATCTTCATTACCTAACTCTGGTGGGTTTCTGCATTGCCTTACTATTGTGACCTTTGCAGTTTGGATTCTTGTGCTCACCATAACTATTTTATTTTTGTGGAGGTGGGGGATGTTGGTTGGAGTAGGGGCTAATGGACTATTGGCCCAGATATAGTTGGGATTATCAGACTGCCCAAGTGAGAGAAAATTCTGTATAAGAGGCTAATTTGTTTTTTCTAATGGGATATGATGATGGTAGATTAACTGAAGGCCACCTCTTGGGAGACTACACCCCCACCCCCTGCTGGCTTTCTAACCTGAAATATCTAAATGTTAAAGCCTTGCTAATTGCATCTATAGTTCAGATGACAATTTGGGACCTGCAGCACCTTGGAAATCTCCATGCTGCATTTTTCAGTCCGCCCATGACAGTCCAATGCAATGTATTTTAGATACCAGGAGTTAAAAAACTCAACTGTTTATGGCTGGAGGCGATGGTCCAGCAGGGTAGGGAGGGCATTTGCCTTGCATGCGGCCAGCTTGTGCCGGCCCATGTTTGATCCCAGACATCCCATATGGTCCCCCAAGCACCGCCAGGAGTAATTCCTGAGTGCAGAGTCAGGAGAAACCCCTGAGCATTGCCGGGTATGACCCAAAAAAAAGCAAAAAAAAACTCGACTATTTAAATTAAAGTATGCAGTATATGATATTTTTATTAAATTATTTTTATGTCTTTACTACATAAGCTAAATTAGCTATTAATCATCACAAATTGATTTTATTTATTTAATGGTGAAGCAGGATCGTTTTTTACTGGTTGTTACTGAGGAAAAACATGAGAGGGAGATAAAGAGAGTCATTGTGATTGAGAGAGAACAAAGACTTCTCCAGAGTGGAAACAGGCAAGCATAGAGACAAGCAAGCATGTTCAAGGGAGAACATGGCTGAAATTCACAAATTGGCTTTTATTAATTCAATTCTATTAATTAAAAGGGGAGTGGGGATTTGGGCTCCTCCCACCCTTTCCTCCACCTCCATGCCAGCTATCGGAAGAGAGACATGCCAGACCCACAGCTCTGTCGGCAACCCAGGAAGAAGTCAGACCCAACCACTCCAGACCCATATCTGTGCTGCTCAGACGGGAGGTTGGTAGGGGCTCGGCCAGCCCCTGACCGAGTCCAACATTGCTCCAAGGGTTTGCTCACACATGTGGGGAGTGGCCAGTCTCGCTGGATTTGGAGCAGGGATTTGGGTTTTCTCTGCCCTTTCCTCCACCTCCATGCCAGCTACCCTGGAGAGAGGGCATGCCAGACCCACAGCTCCGTCGCCAGTCTTACATGGTACTAGATTTTAGGATCAGATCCTTCCCATGATCTTTCACATTTATACACTGTATACAGTACTAGGCAGGTTCTAGTTGTGACCCGTAACTCCACCGAGCCTAGCAGTAAGCCAGAACAACCCCCACACCATGAGGCTAGTCATTTTCAACATCATACTTCACAGCTCCTCAGAGCTCCACCCAAGAAAAAACCTGATCCTTCCTTTGAGTTTCATCAGTAAATGCTCAAGATGAGATCCTTCTACTGAGAGTATACCACCTATACGGCAGAGCCTGTCGGCTACCCATGTTTTATTTGACATGCCAAAAAACAGTAAGAGTTGAGGACCTCATTCCCAAGACCTGAAGGGAACGGTTTGAGGCTTTCTGTTCCTGGAACAAGCAGGTGCCCCTAGGGTATACTTGCTTTCAACAGGACGTATGGAGATGTTACTGGTGTCTGCTCGAACAAATCGATGAACAACGGGAAGACAAGTGATACAAGTAATACAAGTGAAGTGATTTTCTGATAATTGTATTTTTCACTACTTTAAGTTTTCTTGGATCAAGTAATATGAAATAAATTTGTTTTGTGCTTCTAAAAGAGCAGGCAGGCAGAAGGGAGAGGAAAACTGGGGACATTGATGGTGTCGCACTAATAGTGGATTTAGTGTTGGATCATTGTATCCCAGAAATGACCATAGTTATGAATACTTTGCAAATCATGGTTATTTAATAAGAAAACACTTTTATAAAAGAGGGAGTCATAAAAATAAATTTGAAAGATTACTTGAAACTAATGGCAATGGAGAAACAAACTATCAGAATCTATGGTCAGAACAAAAGCTGTACAAAGGTAGTCCATTCAGAAATACAGAGCATCATTAGGAAATAAAGAAATCTCTAATAAATCAAAACATGCATCTTAAAACACATGGAAAAGTAATAACAAATGAATCCAAAAAAGTAGTAAAAGAATGGGGCTGGAGTGATAGTACAGTGGGTAGGGTGCTTGTATTGTATGTGGCCGACCCTGAGTTCAGCCCTCAGAACTCCATATAGTCCCCCTATTCCTTTGAGCAGTGACCCTTGAACACAGAAGTAAGTACTGAATACAGATGAATGTGCCCCTCTACCACCTGTGAAATGTAGTAGAAAAATGGAAAAAAAAGTTATATATTTTTTTGTGTTAAGGATTTATTTTTTTTAAGTATTTTATTATGCCACCATGAGGTATACAATTACAAAGATGTTCATAAGATGTTCATATTTGGGTTTCGGTCATACAGTGTTCCAGCACCCATCCCTCCACCAGTGCCTATTTCCCACCACCAATGTCCCCGATTCCCTCCCCCTCCCTAGCCTGCCTCCATGGCAGCTTCTTTATTTCTTTCCCTTTCTCTCTATCTCTTTCTCTTTTCCTTCTCTTCCACATTGTGGATTACAGTACATACATTAAAAGGTTGTCATGTGTATCTTTTTTGCCTGTATTTAATGCTCAGTTCTAGGTTAGTATTAGCACTTTCAACAATTATTATCACACTGTTCCATTTTCTGTCTTACCTTAGCCTCTAACTCCCACACGTTTGTGATAATCTCCACCTTTGACAAGACCTCCTGATCCATGTTTCACTTGACCTTGAATGACAGTCAATTAAACTGGACTCTGTTTGGTTTTTTAAAAAGAATAAACAATATAGGCAAAGCTTTGGCAAGACTTAGGAAGAAAAAACAGAAATTGTCTCATATAATTAGATCATATATAAAACAGCGTAATTATATTTCCTCAGAAATTCAAGATATCATGGGAAATTGCTTGTTATGAGCAACTTTATATTGTTAAACCAGAGAATTTAGAAAAAATAGACAGATTCTTAGAATCTTGTAATATCCCAAAATTGAATGAAAAACAGAAAACCTGAACAGACCAATCACAACAAAGGGAAATTTTAATTAAAAATCTCCCCTAGAACAAAATTCCTTGTCCAGATGGGTTTCCTGGTGAGTTTTATCAAACCTTCAAAGACTTAGTATCTTTTCTCTCTAAGCTCTTCCCAAAATACCAAAGAAACAGAATTCTTCTTAGCAGCTTGAGTGGAGCCAACATTACAGTCAACAATGAAGCGGAACATTATCCAAAGCAAATAGATATCATTAATAATAAAATTTCAGACCAATTTCCTGATGTACATTGATGAAAAAAAATTTGAACAAAATCTAGGGAACCAAATTCACTAGCACCATCAAAAAATTATCATACATCACAATTAGGTGGAATTTATCCCAAGGACTAGAAAATGGTTAAAAATATACAATTAAAGTAATATACTATACCACATCAATAAAAGAAAAGACAAAATCATAATGTGGAATCGATCAAGGCAGAGAACTCTTTTTAACAATATCCAATATCCATTCATAAAAATAAACCCTCAACAAATAGTGTTAGAAGGAATCCTATTCAAGATAGTAATGTCCATCTATATACCGTTGGTATGACACTGAAGATATTCCTTCTGAGATCAGTCACAGCATATTGATGCCAACTGTCTTCACTTTTATTCAATATAGTATTAGAAATCCTAGCAACAGCAGTCAGGCAGAAAACAAATCAAAGATATCCAAATTGGTAAAGAAGATGTCAAAATTAATCACTATTTGCAGGTAACATGATTATATATAGAGAACCTTAACATCATTTTAATCCTGTGATTATTACCTTATTTGAAAATATGGTCTTTGTTGGGATCAGCAAAGACCATATTTTCAAATCAAGGGAATATCACAGGATAAAATGATGTTAGCTTTTCTCTATATAACTCCATTGGTTATGGAGTTAATGTAAGATCCTGAGACCATCTGAATTAAAAGTTGGTTCTAAATCTAATGTTTACTTTTCTTTGAAATATTCACAGTTTGGGAGGATGTGTGGCTAAAATTTTATTTAGACCCTGGAAAATATCCTATAAATGGTATTGTTTATTTCTACATAATCAAAGTAGTGATGGGTGTTTTTACTTAGCGTAAACCTATTCCTCTCCCGAAACAGACACCAAAATTACATAAATTCTTGAACACCATTTTACTAAATTTCAGTCTATTGTGCCAAGGGAGGAACCAAAATCTATGTTATAAATTTTTATCTGATTTCTAATCAACTGATAAGTGTGACATATGTCAGAATAACTTTTTTCTCTTTTGTATAACTTGATCTTTAAAACAAATATATAAATAAGACATTTAAAATAATACGTCCAGTTAAGACATGGGGCAGAGCTGCTACCGGCTCTTCCTGTGCCCAGCCGCTCACGAGGCACCTGGGAGGGACGGCAGGTTCCCAGCCCTGGCCCACCACTCCAGCAGAGCCTCACAAGTGCCAGACGCCCCACCGCTCCAGGATGGCCGCCATTTTTGAACATCTGAACTTCCCTTTCATCAGAACTCCACCCAGCAGAAGAGCCTATCACAGCCTACCTTTACCGCGGCTGCTTGTGGCCCCGCAAGTTCATCAATAAATGCTGGAGACCAGAGGTGACCGTAAGAGTATGCCACCCCGCGGCAGAGCCTGGCAAGCTACCCGTGTTGTATTTGATATGCCAAATACCAGTAACTATTATATACCTCATTCCCATGACCTGATGGAATGGTTTGAGGCTCTTTTTATGTTCCTGGAGCAAGCATATGCCCTTGGCTCTACTAGCATGAGACAGGACATATGGAAATGTTACTGGTGCCGCTCGAAAAAAAATCATGATGAATGGGAAGACAGTGATGCAAGTGATAAGTGATCCAGTCAAGAATAAATGAATTTTTGTATGATATGACAATTGACTTTCTTTTATTTCTGTGCAGAACATAAGGAAAAAAATGCATATATTTTCTCTCTCAAGCAACTGAACAGAGTTGATGTCTCTTGGCCTCTTAAGAGACTATTCTTCTACTGGAAAATGCTTTAGAATCAGCAATAAAGTCAAGGAACTAAATTTTCCTCATGGAATGTAATTTATGATAATGGTGATGCAGATTCGTTTATTACAAGACTTTATGCACCTTTAAAAACATCATTTAGAAAGACACTGTTTAATGTTCATTCTTCTAGCAAAATATTTCCACAAGCTAGAGAGACATAGGTAATGAGCTTCCAAAAACCCTTATCACCAAATAATAACAGGACAAATGTTGAATGGGCAGCTTATCAAATCCATCATGATTAAATGAAATGTATGAACATGATTAGGATAAAAAAGTATTTTATATATTTTTCTTTTTTATTTTTTAAGCCAGCCTTACCCCTGGCTCTGTACTCAGGGATTATTCCTTTCAGGTTTGGGGGACCATATCTGATGTTGTCAATTAAACTTTGGTCAGCCATATGCATTTTTATTATTTATTGATTGATTGATTGATTGATTGATTGATTGATTGATTGATTTAGTTTTGCTTTTTGGGTCACACCCAGGCGATGCTCAGGGTTTACTCCTGGCTCTGCACTCAGGAATTACTCCTTGGCGTGCTCGGGAGACTATATGGGATGCCAGAGAGTCGAACCTGGGCCAGCATGGGCTGGCTGCGTGCAAAGGGCAACGCCCTATCTGCTGGGTCATCCCTCCGGCCTTAATCAGCATTTTTAAAAATATTGAAAAAAATTTCAAAATATTATATTTGGCAAAAATTTATATTCCATGACACTAAAATTCATGAATAACAAACAATTAAATTATACGTTACCAAAAATGAGATAAATATGTCCAAATGATACTATCAAGATAATAAGAAAATGATTATTAGATAAAAGAAAATATGAAAACTATACAACTTTTAAAGCTTAAAACCCAGAAATATAAAGCAATATTAAAACTAAGCAACATATAATGTTTAAAAATACAAAAAAATGATCAGGCATTTCTCCAATCAATATGTACAAATGTTCAATAAAATGAGATGACCAATATTAATGATCTTAAGGAAATGTAAAAAAACCAAAGAATGGCACCATCAATCTTATTATAAAAAATTGTTTCAAGAGTTTATGTATGATGTGACTATCACCTATTTTAACCACATTTCCAATTAGCTGTAATGCCCTCACATCCATTATTATTTACTTATCTTACTTATCTGTTTAAAACTATATTGACAAAAAAAATTAAAGCAAAAATTCAATCTTTCTTGTTTTTGAAAAGTTTATGGAACATTTATATTGATGTGCATAATTTAGATTCAATTTACCATGCTCAATTATAGCTTGTTTAATTATATGTTTAATTTTCATAAATATATTTATTTATTTTTAATTTTAAATTCTTTTTTAAAAAATTGTTATAGTTATTATTTCTCAGGTTAAATAAAAAGAGAAGTGTATACATTAATAAAATTTAAATATTATTACACACTGTTCAGCAACACGGATGAAATGAGAAAGGTAATATGCCTTAATTACTTTACCAATGTCAGTTTATTGTAGAATAGTTTAGAAAGTTAAATTTATGTCCCATGAAAAGGATTACTCTATGTGAATAGTATTTTCAGTCTTCATTGTTGATTTCTTCAGTGCAATCTCCCTACCTCCTATACTATTGCTCTGATCCTATATTTTCTTTCATTTTAATCTTTCTTCAACCTGAAGATGCTCACATGTGTCTTTAACCTCAACATGAATTTTTTATTGTGGTATACTATAAAAAACATTTAAACTATTTTAAATATACATTTTGGTGGTAGTCACATTATTGTAAACATCATCCCTATTTGTTCCAGTAACTTTTCCTTTTCTCTGACAAAATTGTGTACCCCATTTTAATCAGTAACTCCCCCAATCATCCTTTTTGCTCAATTCCTGGCATCTCCATCTGCCAATCTGTTTTCTCTCTTCATAACTATTTTTTGCATTTCAAATAAACAGGATCATACAATAATGAATTTATATTTAATTATAATGAATTAATTATCCTGAATTTTTGTAGTTAATCAATAGACTTGAATCCTTTTGTGTGACAAAATCAATCTATCATTGAAATATTTGCATATTAGTGTGTCTTTTATTATATCACCGGGAGATAGACAATTACAAGGCTGTTCATATTTGGATTTCAGTCATACAGGTGTTCCAAAAAGAGTGAGTGTGTGTTTATACATGTTTGTGTATGTATAAAAATGGAAATGGAATCAAGCTTTTGGTCTGACAGGAAACTTCTTCCCTCATACAAATACAAAGCCACATTATTTATCCTATTCAATTAACATTAAATAGTCTCACTAGTGTTCTGGATTTTGCCTGTATAGTTTGTGTTTTTCTGTTGAGTGCGGACCTAGTTATAAAAATATCTATTGTACTTGTTTTAAAAGTACTCTCTGCCACTTAACTATAAACAAACTTGTAATTTGGTTGTAAAATTTCACTACTTGCTGAAGGGGCTATAATAAAGTCATAATGATCACTGGCATATACACTGCCAGTGAGGTTGAAGACGGTTAGCTGGTCATGAAGAGTAGTAGGCGTACTGCAAGTGGAGCCAAGATGTTTTCTAGTCATTCACCTTACTTTATCCCGAGATCTTCAATATCTGTGTATGTCAAGTCTGATTGGTTTTTAGTTGCAACCAAATTCACTAAAAAAATATCTGTCTTATTAGTGACATAGAGACACTCTTCAGGACACCTAAGTCCCTTGAACTTAGAAAGGAACATGATGAGCATTTTTATTTTTATTGACATGAGAATATTAGACAACATTTGAAATAAAAGCCATAGAGGCATTTTATGCTTAAATAAATTTCCACTGAGAGTCCAGTGTTTCATCCCTTCCTGGGGTATGACAAGGAGCAATTCTTTTCCCAGAAATTGCTGCAGAGAGTGTTCAGCCAAGTTAGGCTAGCAGAAATTAATCTTTTGAGATGGGAATTATTCTTTTATATTTTTCCTGATGTTACATTTTTCTCAGATGGGGGAAATATTGCCACGATCTGGGGTATGATCTGGCATCAGTAGGTCTGTACTCTGCTTTATAGGCTGTCAACGATCCAAGTCACTTGATCACTTGACATCCCATTATTCGTGGGATTTGCTCGAGGTGCCAGTAACGTTTCCATTTGTCCCTGTCATGTGCCAGTGTATCCCAATGGCATCTGCTTGCTTCAGGAATACGAAGAGACTCAAACCGTTCGCTCAGGGTCCTCGATGAAGAAGCCTGACCATCTTGTAGGAGGGCGGCCACGTGATCTTTTGACGTCCGTGGGATCCAGTCAAGGATACAAGGATATTCTTCTATTGACACTCAAGTTCAGCAGACCAGAATCTGAGCAAAGTTGCAATTTCACACGATTTCCTTTCTTTTTCTTTCTTGCTCCTGGCGCTCCTCTCATCTTTTTCTCAATTCTGTCCCTTTAGTTGCCTTTTGTAATTCTCTATACAGAGGCCCTGTGAATGTGGGGCCCACTGAACTGAGAGCTGCTCCTCAGGTGGCTCTTGTTTCAGAATGATTTTCTCACTTCAGATATGTCCCACAAAGTCTTCTAGGGAAGTGTTTAAGTATCCTAAAAGTAGTTTCCCCTGCTTTGTTGTGTGCCTGCCCTGTAGGCAGCTGGGCCATGGACAGAACCTTGATTTGGATCAGGAGATCTGAAATAGGAGAAGCTATTTTATATTTTGAGCTGGGCTCAGATCTTCCTTTATAATAAGAGGAGATGAAATTCTACTATTTTCTGAAGTCTTTTTTTAAGTCTAATTTTTTTAGCTAGAAAATATCTTTTTAGAATCACTTAGTCTCTTTCAGGAGGAGGGGTGAAATAACTAGATATAGGAATACTTTCCTTTCTTTCAGGGTCATTGCTTAAATATAGTAATAAAGACAGATGATATACAGCCTGAAAGCAAACTTAAATGTAACAGTACCACTAAAACTTTAGCATGTACTTTCATTTTGTTTTGTTTGTGAGGGACATTCCTGGCAATGCTACGTGGTTACTCCTGATCTCTGTACTCAGGAATGATTTGTGTCAGTACTTGGAGGACCAAATGGGTTGCCGGGGATTGAACTGGAATCAGTTAACTTACTGGCAAAGATTCTACTCAGTTAGTGGGTACAATTGCTCTGACCCCCAATTGCATGTCCTTTTATTTATTGTCTGTGGGATCATCTTTTTATTAAGAAGGGAAAAGCATATTAAACATAAACATTATTCTGAACACAAGTTTACATAGAATTTCTGGATTTACAGGAAAACCTGGGCTAAACACTCACATTTCATCTTGTTATTTAAGAAGACAACACTAAATATTTTTTCTGTGCAGAACCAACCCCCCGGAAAATAAAAACTAATATTAGAGGTTAACTAATGCCTTCAGTATACGTGCAGTTTCTGGACTATCATGATGATTTCAATAAATATTAACAGGTTGTAAAAAAACTCCTAAGCCCTCATTTGTTTCTCTATTCCTTTTTAGACTGAATTTGGCTTGATATGTATTGCCATACTCCTTTTCTGTTACTATAAGAACTAACAGTGAATGCCTCTTAGGTCATCACATTGTTATTGAGATTTCATAATTTAAACAGTAACCAACTTTACATTTCTCAAAAATACCAGTGCTTTGGTACAACAAGATGTCTTCTCAACAGGCAAATGATAAACTGTCGATATTCAGACAATGTTTAAGACAAATGAACTATGAAGTTAGCTAGCTCGTGAAGCAATATTAAATGCTTATTATTTGTGAAGCAGTCCATATCAGTAGGATATGTACCATCTCAATTTACATAGTAACATTCTCTGTGAAAGAAAAAATTGGGATTATACATAGTTCAGTCTTTTTCTAGGAATTGGGAGGGGAGAGGTAGGGATAAATGGGGGTACGAGAGGACATCCGGGACTTGATAGTGATACATTATTCTGTACCTATTTTATTAAACAATTTCCCAAACCCGTAAAATACCTAACAAAGGAAGTTATCATGTAAATTGACTTAAGCCTTGGATGATAAGGGTGTATTGTATGGGCACATGAATTTTAATAAACATTAACATTTTGTGGCAGTTACATGTGGTAAAGTGCATCTGTGAAGAGAGGGAAGTGTATAGGGGCCATCTTTTTGATGCTCTTCAACTTTTCCGAGAACCTAAATTTTTCCTTTTTAAAAAAACCCAACAACTCTTCCCATAGTTTAGCATGTCTGCACATTTTAAGTGAGATTAATAAAATGTAATCCAATATATTTATATCAGAAGTCAGATTATCTTCACCCCTTTGATCATTCTTGTACTTATTTCTTAGCTCTGCTTCCTGATTTATTGTCTGGCATCATTTTGCTTTTTAGTATATGTGCCAAGAAAATCACAGGATTAATATGAATGTGCTGAGTTGTCTATGATCCGTTATGAAGATGGCCATAAGTCAAGAAATATTAGGACCCCATTCACAGGCCCAGACTTCCCAGAATGATGCAGGGCGTAAGTTGGATTACTCGTTTTAGAATTCACAAATCAATCCACAAATTGCAATTACTCTCAGATGAGGCTGTGAGCATGTGTATTCTGAAGATTGATTCAGGAAATTAAGAGTTACCCCCTTGTCAGATAACGAGATACAGGGCCTCTAAGTTCTCTTGAAAGTTACCATGGAGAAACTATCTCCTAATAACAAATTACCCTGACTAGAAGCGGTTCAGGAGAATCCTGATAAGGAAGCACTTAGTGACACAGGATGAACCTCAGAGATCCTGAATCTGTTGCTCAGTTACCCTCCCTGCTAGGAGGGCCTCTTCGTCATTGATCAGCAAGAGTCCTTGGTCACTTTCTTAATTTTTTAAAAAGTATTTAGACACTATAACCTACAAAGTTCAAATAGGTTGACAATAGGGCTTCCGATACAGCAGTCTCAACTCCAATCCTACCACACGTTAGGACCTCATCCTCCACCAGTGACCTCAGCTTCCCTCAGTCCATTCCATCTAGACTCTGAACAGATGCAGATATATATTTAAGTTTCAGTATTGTGGGTTGTGGGGCATGCTTTCAGGAGTGTTGGTTCTAGAGGTTTAGATATACATGAAACATTGCCTCTACATTACAGATGAGCCCAAGCGCCCCATTGCTTTGCCTCTGTTCTACTTCCTATCCTCCTTTTCCTGTTTCCCCTCATTTCTCTTTACTTAACATTTGTATTTCTGTTATATACAACCAATGTCCTCCTGCAATTTCTATCATTCTCAATACATGCTATTCTTTTTTTATGTTTAGTTTGTTTTGGGGGTCAAACTTGGCCATTTTTAGGTCATGGGACCTGCTCTGTGCCTCAAGCTTCACCATGGCAATGTTCAGGGGAACCATGTGTGGTGTCAGCAAATGAAGTTGGGTTGGCACCAAGCAAATAACAAATACTTTTACCAATGTACTATCACTTTGGATCCTAGACATGTTATTCTCTGTATTACATATTAATGAAAACATCTGGTATTTTCCTTACGCTTACTTAACACCAGCAAAGGCCACTGCATTACATCTATATAGCAGAACTAAATCATAATTCATAATGATATATTACCTGTAAGTTTATTGCAGCTTTTAGAAACAATAAACAGGACATGGAAATAAATCGAGCTATTTTAAAAAAAAGATGAAACTGGGGGTGTAGTTATATATCCTTGTATCACTTGTCTTCCATTGTTCTGTCGATTTTGCTCTCGCGGGCTCAGTAACATCTACATCTCTCAGACCCAAGGGCATCTGCCATAGCTCCAGGAATATAAAGAGCCTCAAACCATTCCATCATGTCATGGAGATGAGTTCTATAATTATTACTGGTATTTGGCATATAAAATACGACATGGGTAGCTTAACCAGGCTCTGCAGTGTGGTTGGGATTCTCTAGTAGTCACCTCTCATCTCCCCCACCCATTGATGAACTGTGTAGCCACTTTGTGTGCGCAAGCTGGGCTTGTAATCAGTTCTTCTGCTGGGTGGAACTCCTGATGACAGGCTGGGGAGTCTGGATGTGAAAATGGTGGCCCTCATAATGTTCGAGTTCTTCTGGATTCTTGTGGCTCTGCTGGGATAACGGGCCAGAGCTAGAGCCTGCCTTCCCTCAAGGAGCACCTTGTGATCAGCTGGACCAGGAATTTGGTGGCAGCTCTGCCTTGTATGTGAAACTCCCCCAGACTCATCAGGAGCTCCACATCAGACTCCCCAGCTCATCAAAGCTCCACCCAGCCAAAGACACGATCTGTCCCGGCTCATCAGAGTCCCACCCTACAGCAGTCTTTTTCAAGCCCGGTCATGGTATGCCTGATACACAGACTCACATACCAGGCTACTACTAGCTCTTCCTGTGCTGATCATGAACGCGCAGGAGAAGGCGGATTCTAGCCCTGGCCGCCATACCTTGGGGCCTCTGCAAAAAGCAGAGGATCCCCACACCATGAGGGCCCTGTTTTCATCCAGACTCCCCAGCTCATCAGAGTTTACCCAGCAGAAGAGCTACAGACACAAACCCGGCTGTTAGTCACCCTACAGCAGTCTTTCAAGCCCAGCCAAGTATGCCTGATCCAGAGTGTATATATACACTGTGAAATGCTATGCAGCTATATGGAATGGAGAAATTGTTCTGTTGGCTGCAACTTTTCTATTCTTTTGCAACCAAGTTCTGCATAAGAATTGAAATAAGAAGAGCTATAAATAATTTTTAAATACTTACTTTTAATGAATTTATAAATAACTAATTTTATTAGACACTATATAAAAAATAATATGTACTCTATATAAATCTTATATATGAATAGTATATTATACACATAAATATTATGTATATATAGATCATGATGACAAACCTAGCAGCCATGGGGCTAGCTTTTTTGGTCAGGGCTGAGCTTAGAATATTTAAGGACCTGAGATTTTTCCAGCAATATATGGCTGCTCTGACAATGTTAGATACTAGAGGTCCCATGAGCATTTTGAGGTTTGCTCCTGGTGTATCAGCCTCTCTGTGTGTTATTTGTTTGGTCTGGTCACGGTTTCAACAGCCTATAGGGACTGCTGACAAATTCTGTGGTTTTGCCATCCTCGTAGGCTGATTAGGGCCGAGTTCTACCCATTGATGTGGAAGCCCCTTCAGAATGACTGAAAGTTTTCTTTAGGATCAAGTTCATTAGTGATCTGGAGTGAAATGATACGTGATGGTGTGGTGGTATGTCAGAGATGAGAATGAGTTCAAGACTCAGTTTCTACCTGGCCTCTGGGCTTGTGTCACTCTCCTTAATAACATTTCTAAATTAGAATGGTCTCTGCCCTTCATCATTAAATGAAATATACAGTAGGTGTGTTTTAATTTCCTTCAAGAGAAAAGAAGTATTATGGAAGAACTGGGGAATGGTAAAGGGAAAGAAAGGCATTGTGGAAATTTATAAAAACCATATTGTGTGCTCCTTGAACCTAGGTACCTTTTTGGAGCCTTTCACTCCTCTAAGAATACTCATAATGTGAACTTAAAGTTTTTATTGTGCTTTTCCTTCATTCTTCTTTCTTTGTAGAGGCCCAGTGCCCCCTGAACTACTTGTCTTTTTTATATACTTCTTGGATGAGAAATTGCTGATGCAATCTAGCAACCTTACTGCTGGAGCCAACTTTACAGAATGTATTCACAGAAACAGAGGTGCCAAACTGGGGGTACAGGAAGAGCATATTCCTTTTAGCATGGTTTAGTATATAGTCTAGGGAGGAGTAGGGATAATGTACTTAGGGAGCCTGGGGGGCAGAGTCATCGCAGAAGGACCGCGAGGTCATAGTGTATGGATGTGTCAGTCCCAGGGTGCTCTAATCCTCCACCGAAGTCCACAGAGCCCGGGGTGTGGACAAGGCTTGGAGATTGCTGTGCTGCTCCACCATCGCCTGTCTTCATGGGGAAGTTTGAAGTTGTCTTGTTTGAAATGAAGCTGTTTTATTTAGATTTACAATATCCAG
>JAJIBD010008212.1:0-68525 GCA_021461705.1 Cryptotis parvus
TTATACTATAGCTCCGCCACCCCTCCAGTGTTCTTGATGAAGGTATTTTTGTGGTCTGCGTCTCCTTGCTGGTGCTCACTGTTCTTTGTCCCTCTGGTCCCTGTTCTCCATCCAATGTGCCTGTATGAGAACTGCTACTTTTCCTGTTATCTACATAGGCACAGGCCCGGGCCCAGAAAGGAAGTTTGTGACCCATGCCCCTGCCATGCTGTTCTTATCCCTGACCTCACCTTGTCTTGGCTGCCTGAACCATCTTCTACCTTGCAGAGAGATTTTTATTTTATTTATTTTTGGGAGGGACCTTTGGGATCACATTCAGCAATGCTCAGTAACTACTCCTGGCTCTCTACTCAGGAATTACTGCTGGTGGTGTTCAGGGGACCATACGGGATGCCGGAGATTGAACTGGGTCAGCCGTGTGCAAGGCAAATGCCCTACCTGCTTTACTATGGCCTCTGGAAGATTTTTATTTATTTTATTTTATTTTTTGGGTCACATCCGCAATGCTCAGGGGTTTCTCCTGGCTCTGCACTCAGGAATTACTCCTCGCGGTGCTCAGGGGACCCCTATGGGATGCCGGGATCAAATCCAGGCCGGCATGGGCTGGCTGCGTGCAAGGCAAATGCCCTACCCACTGGACTATCTCTCTGGCCCTGGAAGGAGATTTTTTAAATGGCCAATTGGATTAACAAAATTACCTCCCCAGCCCCTCTCTAGCCCACCTTGCCACTACTTCCACTGGAACATTGTGAATACAAGTAAGGAGAACTAAATGTAAGTAAACACTGGTGGAGAGATGGGTGAACTCAGGCAAACCGGCTGAACCTCACAAAAAAAAAAATCTGCAGTACTAATTGGCAAGTGTATGCATGAATTAGATATACATGGGAGGGGATTTGGAAAATCGCCCACATGGCATAACTAAATTCAGTCCATTTATTGAGAATTTAAGGGGCAATATCTGGTTTGAGTTACTGGATCAACTATCTCCTGTGCCCTGTTCTCTGGTTCAAAATACAGCTAATTTTTTTGGCTTCATTCACATATTCTAGACCATCCTCTGAGGCAGGAGGAGGTTGGAAGGAATAAAAACCAATGTTTTAAATTTATGCTTCAAGGATAAGTCAGCCCAGTCCCCTTGCAGGCTGAGACTCTGGTTACTAGGTCTGTCTGAGTGTAAGGATGTGGACAAACACGACCCCCCATCCCAGTTGAGCAAAAAGGACTCTGAACTGGTTCCCTTCCTCTGTATTCAGGTCAAAGGGCATGTGCTATGTCCTATTTCCACGTCCAGCCTAATGTCAAGAACATTCCTGTTCTGTTGTTGTAATGCTCGTACATCTAAAAGGGAGAGTGATGAATGTTTAGACATTCCTGTCAGTCTCTGGATATTTTCCACAAAATAATCACCCAATTAGCAAATCAGATACACAAATGATTTACTAATACTGTACGTTGCCCTAATAATCTCAGCATCTACGAACAACGACTAAAGTGCCAGATATTTGCTATAAGCTATTTCTCATCATCACAAAAACTATGCAAGAGGGGCCAGAGAAATAGCACAGCAGGTAAGGTGCTTGCCTTGTACTTATCCCCTGACCTCACCTTGTCTCGGCTGCCTGAGCCATCTTCTACCTTGCAGAGAGATTTTTATTTTATTTATTTTGGGGGAGGGACTTTTTGGGGCCACATTCAGCAATGCTCAGTAACCACTCCTGGCTCTGTACTCAGGAATCACTGCTGGTGGTGCTCAGGGACCATATGGGATGCGGAGATTGAACCTGGGTCAGCCGTGTGCAAGGCTGATCCCAGGATCCCACATCAATCCCCCAAGCATTACCAGATGTTATTCCTGAGCCAAGAGTGACTTCTGAACAGAAAACTATTCAAGGATGAAGCTATTCTCCATTCTAGTGAGGAGCTATAAAATTCAAAAGTGCCAAAAGGCAGAATTAGGCTTTAAACCCAGATCTGGGGCCTAGATGTACACCTAACTGGCAAGCTTACAATACCTGCCTTGCAAATGCTTGGTCTGCAGTTCAATCCCTGGTGCCACCACACACAGAGACCATGATCCTGGTAGCTCTGCATTTTTTTTCAGAGTTCCAAAATGCTTTACTTCCACAGGATCTGGCATACAATCCCGAAACAGGAAAACCCGGACTTAGGTTTCGAGCAGGGCCCCAACCAGGTGTGGGTTTAGAATCCTAGGCCAAAATGGCTGCCAACACGTATTAAGGCCCAGCAGGGAGGAGAACAGAGAGGGAGGGGCCAAGAGGCAAAAGGCAAAAGGGCCCAAATAAAAGCGCCAAAAAGCTCTGCAGTATTTATGAATTATTTTATTGAATCATCATGCGATGGTCCATTACAAAGCTGTTCATAATTGGGTTTCAGTCATGCAGTGTCCCAGCACCCATCCTTCAACCAGTGCACATTTCCCATCACCAATGTGCCCTGTTTCCTTCCTACCCCATTCCCCACAACCTGCCTCTACGGCAAGCTCGCTCTCTCTCTGGTGCCCCCTCTTTCTCTCTCTCATTCTCTCGCTCTCTCGCTCTCTCCCTCCTTCCCTCCCCCTCCCTCCTCCTCAAGCTACCCTATATCTCCATTTCCCAGGTGAGTTTGACTTATAAGGTGAAAGCTATGAAGTGCTAATTCAAGGCCCAGTCTGAGAATTCCAAATACTGTCTATGTGGTCTAAGGCCTCCCTTCCCAAGGCCCTTTAAGGAATGCAGGACTCTCAGCTAACTTTCAAGGGTCCATTAAAATCAAGGAGAGTACTTGGGGTAACATAAAGGACTGGAAGAAAACAACTTGACATGTACTAACGGGAAGAAAAATGAAACATGATCTAGGGTCACAAAAGCCAAGTACACACAGTCAATGCACAGAGCAGCAAGGACTATTCTCCAAATAACTGCACTTCAATTGATTTACATACTTGGGAATAAATAAAATGACATAAATGAAAACCCAGCAGGGAGGGGGAAGTGTACACTGCCAGAAATGAGCTAGCTATCAAATGAGAAAAGCCAAAGAGGAATTTCTATGTTGTTTTATTCATTTCAAAAGCTCGTTCCAGCCTGTATTCCCCCAGCACTGCTTTCAATAACAGCATTCCCTCAACCTCGGCTAAATGCTGGTTTGGCCAGAAATGAGGGAGATGTTCCTTTTTGAATTCTTATTACTACCCTATCATTAACTTTTCTTGATCAGAACCTGGGACCCCCTCATCAAAACAAGAATAATTTTACAGAGCAGTATCATCTCCATTACGAAATACTCCCCATACAGCCCCAAGTTTGGTCTTCAGGTTAGACCTAGGAAGTAGAATCTAGTCCATAATAATCTTCATTTTACTGACATTAAAACTGAAATCTGATTAAATTACAAGGTCAAGATCACAAAGCCAACAATATCCAGATTGGAATCTTAGGTATCCTCCATGGCTCCTGTTCCTACAACATTATGTTCTAAACCACTTGAGGAAATTCAATTTTAATATACGATGCTAAACATCTCTGCAGCTCCTTTTGCAGTTACCACTGATTATAATTTTTATTTATTTTTGATAGGCTTTATTTTTAGAGCCATTTCAAATTCTAAAAATATTAAGTAGAAAATGCCGATGTTCCATCTGCCTCCTTGCCCAACACAAGTATGAAATCCTCATTCTCAACACCCCACCATGGCAATATGTTTATTCCTATTCATCATCATTCTTTAACCATAAGTAATATTAAACGATAATTCTAAGACCACATTTCCATTCAATAAGAGCAAAATAGACATAAAGAACATAGCCACTTTCTATGTAACTGATAAATCTAAAGAAGGCATTGCTATTTTCATTTTTTATACCATTAAAGTGACTCAAAGCATCTAAATGATGTGTATACATTTAATAAATGGAGAATTACAGACTCAATGTCTTCCAGAGTCTGTGTTTTCCAATGTACCTGGGAAAGAATTTTGTAAGTGCTTTCACACTCCAATTAAGGCAGAATCACTCCTAAATTCTTTTGGCTTCCTTAAATACCTACCAAAACCTTGAACAATCCAAGGCAGTGTGTGCTAAAAAAGCAGGAAAGAGGATCAAGAATGAGGCGACAAATTAGCAATAAAATAGAAGCAGTTTATATTTTTCTGCTTCCATAGTGAAGGCAAGAATGCATTGGTCACAAATCATAGAATCGCAAATCCTGTAGAGCTTCCTCCATCCACTTGTGAACCTCAACTCCAGCCATTGTTGCATAATTAACTTTTTTCCCCTCATGAGATGGCATTCATGAGACTGAATGTCAAAGAAGAAAGAGAAGTAGAAGGGAGAGGAGGAGGAAAGGAAGGAGGAAGTGTCAGGGCTGTTGCTCAGTGGTAGAGCCTTGCACGTGTAGCCCCTGGGCTGGATCCAGGACACTGCAGAAAGGACAAAAAGGAGCAAGAGGATGAAGGACGGGAAAGGAAGGGGAAAGTTCGCTATGGGGATAACCATGGTACCATCACAGACACTAACCACCTGGTTCTCATTCTCATTCTCAGTGGATGTGCCGGAAGGGTGTGGCTCCGGTCCCCTCAGTCACCCACCCCTCCCCTGAACACCCTTTGACTGTAGCTGTGATACAAGTCTGTTGACTTTTTGTCTCTTAAGCAACATTGTACTGCTGTAACACTGATGCAGCTAATTAACTGAGTTGCTATTGTGTTGGGGGCGGGGGGTGTTATATATTTAATCTTCTCAAGAACTTTATAATAAAAGATACTCAATTCTTCCAAAATACAAATGGCTCTGAAAACAGTTTTTTTTTTTTTTTTTTTTAAGAATCCAACAAATTCATTCAGTTCCAAGCTGGCCTATCACAAAAGCCTGTTTGGGGTTGGTTTTTTTTTCTTTTCCTATCTGTGTTTTTCCTATTTTTTGTTTTACCACTTAGTGTGCACATTTATAGATTATTCTGAAAACTGGGCTTATGTATTGATTTGGAGACACTTTCCAAGCTCTACTGGGAAGCAACACACTATGTGATATGAAATAGATACTCCTTTTGTTTCTAAAATCCAAAAATGTCTGAATCAAAAATATAGCTAGTCATCAGGAACTGTATCCCTACTTTTTCAGATAAAGAGCTGGATTCACAAAGAACACGATCATTGCATACTTTCTCTCAGCCGTCTGAGTCCTCTTACTAATTTAATAGTCAATGCTCAAATTATTTTAGTTTGTAAAATTATACCTATGTCTTCCAAAAAACAGCTAAGAAAATAACAAATAAGGCTTTATTGGCAAGAAAACAACTTAAGTTAGGAAGCATGTCTAACCAGCACAGGCTGGAGAAGAAACTTCAAAGAGGGACAGTGGGGGTCTGGCCTTTGGCTGGGTAGAGTTAGGTGATGTAATAGGCCATGCATATTTAGCAGTTTTTTTCAAGAAAACTCACGCCTATTTATGAGGGAGAATGCAGAGGCAGTTGATGAACACACAATAAACACACACCATCACACAAGAATAGAAAAATGGCAGAGAAACACCTTCGCTGTGGTTTTAGTATGGTAATGAGTGACTGAAGGTGGAAGAATGCTTCACTGCCAGTCTTGTCCAGTGTCCACCAGTCAGTCTTGTCCAGCCAGGGGCCTGGGGCCATCTGGAGTCAGCTCAGAGCTATCCATAAGGCCCTGTCTTGGCCCAGTCTACACTGCAAGAATGCAGGAAATTGGCTTCTCCCAGAGAGTCGCTGCCTCATCCTCTGAACTACAGTCCTCACACCAGTCTGGTTTTGCTTTCTTTGTTTTGCTTTATTTCATTTTGGGACCACACTAAAACATAAACAAACAAAATGGATCAGACATACTGACCAAGTAAGAATTATGGTAGAATACTAGGCTATTTTAATATTAAAATCGGTCCCGTACAGGAACCCCTGGGATGTGGCTCAGTGCTACAGCACAGCAACCACGTTGTGTGAGTTCCATTTTGGGCACGAGCAACATCACCCAGTGTAATCCCCAATGCCGCAATGGATATGTAGCTCCCAGAAAGCACCACAACCAGGGGTGTGACTTTAGGCACTGCAATGAAAACAATAAGGGAAAGAGAAGAGGGGGAAAGTAATCAATGTGAGCCAGTGTATTGAAAAACTAAAAAAGAAAATCCATATGATGATTTCAACAGATTCGAAAAGGTATTTGACAAAATGTAATATTTATTCCTAGATCAAAACTCTCAGCAAACTTAGAATATGAGGGAACTTCTCCGGCTTGAAAAGGATAGTTACAAAAAGAAAACATATTTACAGGGACTGAGGAGTAGGGTGTTTGCCTTATGCAGCCAATCAGGGTTAGAATCCCGGCATCCCATATGGTCCCTTAACACTGCTAGGAGTAATCCTGAGTACAGAGCCAGGTGTAATTAACCCTGAGCACTACCAGGTACAACCCCAAAACAAAACAAATGGAAAAGATCTACAGCTAACCTTGTACATTCTGGGGTGGGGAAATCCTAAATATCTTTATCTCAAAATGGAGACAAGTGAAGGATCTACACTCTCAGCAGTTTTATTTGAATTCTACATGAAAGTCAAAATCAAAAAGTAAAATTTCTTCATTTTATGACATAATTATGTAGAAAATTCTAGGAATCAGTCTTATTTTTTTAATTCTTGTTTTATTTTCCCATTACACTTTATATCAACACAATGATTACAAGTTTGCTCATGGTGATTTGTTACATTCAATTTTTTTGTCTTTTTTGGGTGACACCCGGCAATGCTCAGGGGTTACTCCTGGCTCTGCACTCAGGAACATTCAATTTAGCATCATCAATCCCACCACCATTACCATTACCACAACCATTACCTCAACCATAACCATTACCACAACCATTACCTCAACCATTACCATTACCACAACCATTACCTCAACCATTACCATTACCACAACCATTACCTCCAATTTTCCCACCCACCTTAAGCTGACCCCCATAGCGGGCCCCTCAATGATTTTGGATCAGTTGTGTGGGTCAGTTCAGAATCATTTTTAAAGATCTTAGAGAACTAATAGGTGAGCCTCAACAAAATTGCAAGTTATAGGAATAGTCAATATATAAAATCAGTGATATTTGTGTACATATAAATTAACAGGAAATTGAAATAATAATATAATATTAAAGTGCGAAAAATTCAGCAAGAAACATATAACCTATATTAATTTAAACACTTAAATAAAAATCTTAAATCAATAGAAATCTACCCTAATGTTTGTGAGTCGTAAGACTCAATATTGTTGGGCCGAGTGATAGTACAGTGGGTAGGGCGTTTGCATTGCATGCGGTCAATCCGAGCGGATTCCCCGTCATCCCATATGGTCCCCTGAGCACCACCAGGAGTAATTCCTGAGTGCAGAGCCAGGAGAAATTCCTGAGCATTGCTGGGTGTGACCCAAAAAAGAAAAAAACCCTCAATATTGTTAAGATGGAAACTCTCCCCAAATTGACCTACAGATTCTATCAAAATGCCAGCTGTTGTCCTAGAAGCTGAAGCCATAGTACAGCAGGACAGGCACTTTCTTGCATGTCGCTGACTCAGGTTCAATCCCTGGCACCTCATATGGTCCCTCCAAGTCTGCCAGAGTGATTTCTAAGCACAAAGCCAGGAGTAAGCCCTTAGCACCATCAGGCATGTCTCCAAAAGAAACAAGCAAAAATCCCAGCTGTTCTTTTGATGACACGGACATTCTGATTTTAAAATTCAAATGCAAAGTCCTAGAATACAAAAAGAAAATATGATGGGACAGGGACAGAGGTGGAACCACTCCAGGCAGTGCTCAAGGCTCACTCCTCCCTATGTGCTCCGTCACTAGTCCTAGTGGTGTTTGGGGGATCATATGCGGTGCCAAGCATCAAACCAAGGTCATCCACACGCTGGACAAGTGCTCTCTGACCCCACGCAAAGCATTTCTTACAAAGGATTTGTATCTATAATATATAAGTAATATTCAAAAAAGTTTAAATTAGAACATGAACAATTGGTAAAATATTTAGGAAAACTATGAACAAAAAACATTAAATATACACATATGGCAAATAAGTATGTGAAAGAATTCTCAGTATCATTAATAATTAAAGAACTATAAATTAAGATTACAAGTAGCTATTACTAAGCACAGTTATAGATTCACAGTGATATGAATTGATAGAATTGATGTACTCATGCACCACTGGTGAGAACGCAAAATGCTGCACCACTATATAAAGCTTTCTTCCAAAATAACATATAACATTTTTATATCTGGGAGATAGCTCAATGGGCTGAGCACATGATTTGCACACAGAAAGCCCAGGATTGATAACACCACCAAATGGTGTCAAGCACCATTAGGAATAACAAAACCCCAAACACAGAGTCAGATATAACCCCTATATACAGCTGGGTACACCCCCAAATAAAAGTAAAATGTAAAGTCACCATACTGTCGAACCATTCCACATAAAAATATGTCCATAATTGTTCATAGTAGTTTTCTTTGAAATAACCCAAAACTAGAATTGGGCCAGAGCAACAGTACAGCGGGTAGGGTGGGTTTGATCCCTGGCATCCAATATGGTCCCCAAACATAGCCAGGAATGATTCCTGAGCGTAGAGCCAGGAGTAACCCCTGAGCATTGCTGGATGTGACCCAAAAAAAAAAAAAAAACCTAGAACAACCCACATGCCCATTAACAGACTGAATGGTTAAATAATTTGTGATATACCTGGTATCACTTGTAAAACTTGTCTTCCCATTGTTCATCCATTTGCTCAAGTGGGCACCAGTAACATCTCCATACTTCCTGTATCATGCTAGTGTAGCCCTAGGGCATCTGCTCTCTCCAGGAACACAAAGAGCCTCAAACCATTCGTTCAGGTTATGGTAATGAGGTCCATAATTGCTACTGGTTTTTGGCATATAAAATACGACACGGGTAGCTTGCCAGGCTCTGTTGTGTGTCTAGACACCAAGGATTTATTTATTGTTTTCTATTCCTCTGCTAAGATTTCTAATCTTTACAATCATTGCAGTTGGCTTTAACCAATGGAGCTACTAGTAAAAACAACTGCTGTCAACCTCTCCAATCAGTGGTAGACTAGCTTTTGCTTCAAAGGGCTTTGAATGCATCTTGTGAGGAGTATGTAGAGTGAGTCTACATATAATTTTTCTATTGCTTTTGGGTCACACCCGGCAATGCTGTGGAATATTCCTCTATAACAAAAAAGAAATAAAGTGATGATACACCTAACAATAGAGAGTAATCTTAAAATAGGCTAAGTGAAAAGTGACAAAAATATATACTGACTATGTACACACAACCCTAGAAAATTAAAAAAAAATCTGTCTGGATGGAAAGCAGATTGATGTGGGCAAGATCTGCCAGAGGGAAGACCTGGGCAGAGAGATTACAGAAGTAGAAACTTTTTTATTGAGGGGTGATGGTTGTAGATCTATTGATATTGTAGATCTATTTTCTTGATATTGGCTTTACAAACGTCATGCCAATGTATATGTAGGTCAAAATATGTAAGCTACTATTTGCATATTCTTAAAAGTTGTGCAATCTGGGAACCAGGAAGATGGTTTTGAGGCCTAAAGCAATAACTGGCAAGTGCAAGGTCACAAAGCAAACCCCACACAGACACATATGCTGAACAGATCCTGACAGCTCACCGTTAGCCATACCTGATAAGAAACGGCCTGGAAAGCTCCATGGCCTAAAGCACGAGGCTGTGAATTTAAGCCCCAGTGCCGAGCATGTACTGCCATCCTCATCACAGGAAGAAAGGAAGGAAAGAAATTTCTATAATACCTCAACAAACTGACTTTTAAATAATACTACCTAAGAAACTAGAAATTAAGTACATACTCCGCTAAAATTTGTTGGTATTATGTTGCGTTTATAGGTAAGCATAACTGGCTCATAAGTCACTCTTGTGCAAAACTGAAGATTTAATTCCTAAAAATAATGAAAAAGATTGATGGGTGTGATTCAAATAAAAGCAACCAATTCTTGTCCCAGAAGACATATAATTGCTCTTTCTTTGTCTTTCTTATACAAAATTAAGGTTTCAAATAGTTTACAGTCTTTTGTCACCATAGTGGTTTGTCTTATCATACTAGAACAACAAATAAGTGTTTATTGAGACAAAACCCTGTATCCGCTGGCTATTTTTCTCTTTGCTGATAAGCATTATGTCTTCTTTGTAAAACAAATGATAAAACAGCATAAAGGAATAGAGAGTTTTAGTGTATGTTTTGAAGGTTATCGTTTTTTAGAATTGATCCAAAATGGTGAAAAAGAATTTGAATTGCTTGAGTATTTAGTGTTGGTTTCTGCCTTTTTTTAAAGCACATGGTATGGTTAGGGCTATCCCACCCGCGCGGCAGAGCCTGGCAAGCTACCCGTCAGATTTGACATGCCAAATACCAGTAACAATTATAGACCTCATTCCCATGACTTGATGGAATGATTTGAGGCTCTTTAAGTTCCTGGAGCAGGCAGATGCCCTTGGGCTATCTCGCATGTGACAGGACATATTGAGATGTTACTGGTGCCCACTCGAGTAAATCGATGATCTACGGGAAGTCAAGTGATCAAGTCAAGTGGTTTGTTTATTAGGTGTTCTGATGATCTAACACCAAAAGTCACTCCACAAGTCACCGTCTTAAATGCAGAACAGCTCTTCTCTGGTTTGCTGAGTTATCTAGGTTGGCTCAAAGGCTGAGCGCTACAAATATCACTGACTCCCCAGGCCTGGCACTGGAGGCTGACTATAGGCTGGACCATAATTCACTGGAGTCACGACATAAAGTCTCTCTATGGCCCAGGCTTCTGCACAGGATGGTGATGAGTCCCATGTGCTAACAACGGACCAAAGAGTGAGCCGGCCAAAAATGATGCCTCTCCTAGCCTAGACTTTAGGTCACACCATATCTTCCACCACATTCTGTGCTCTAAAGTTCAACAACTGAAGGCAATGCACTATTGAGAAAGGGAGTCTACTTAGTAACTGAACAAACTCAGTCATTCCAATGACAAAGTGGGTCTATTGAGAACCAAATGACATAAAGAAAGGCAGATGGACAAGTGCACTAATGGTAAAATCCACTTGCATTTCTGCAGAAGGCAACCTTCCCTATACCTTCCGGAACCTCCCCGCAGTTCTGCTAGAAGAGGAAACAGCATCACTTCCCATGGAAAAGCTACGACATGGTGGAGGTATAGTTTGTTGATTTTCTCATCTTGCCTATTTCCACTCTCTAGCATCCAAAGATCTCTTAGTATCTACAGAGTAACACTCAGAGATTCCATCTTCAGATGGGAAGAACACAAAGCATTTACATCACCATGCTGTGCAGAAACACCACACCGAAGTTTCTCAAAAATGCACATTCCTGGAGCCAGAGTGATAGTACAACTGGGTAGGGTGTTTACCTTGCATGCAGTTTACCTGGGTTCAATCCCTGGTATCCCATATGATCCCCCAAACACTACCAGGAGTTATTCCTGAGTGCAGAACCCGGAGTAACCCCTGAGAATTACTGGGTGTGGCTCAAAAAATGAAATGCAGATTCGACATATGTCCTTCCAAATCGGTGATTAGTGCCTTGCATGTGTCGGGCTTAATCCCCAGCACCACTAAATAAATAAACGAATGCATGGTGAGGAACTATAACTGAAAGGAATGTTGCATTGAGACTCCAGAAAAGTGGATTAAAATTCTTTTCAGATTTGAAACTCTTAAACGGATGCTAATTTCCCATGCTAAGAACAGAACTATGAATCTGACATATAAATGAGGTCAAAGTAGAACAGAAGACAGAGAAGGGAAGTAGATGGCACAATTTGAGTGTTTAACAGATAAAAAGTGCAGACTTAATAGGCAAAGAAAAATATCTAGATTCTGAAAAGAAAGCTTAAAGCCAGGGCCAGAGCAACAGATAAGGCTCCTTTGCGTTTGCAACGGCAGACCTGGGTTCAATCTCCAACATCCCATTTGTCCACCTGAGCACCACCAGGAGCGATAGGTCCTAACTATAGACCCAGGTGTGCCCCTGGTGATTCCTGAGTGCATTTCCAGGTGTGTCTCCATGTCCCCTTCCTCGCCCCATAAAAAAAAAAAAAAAAAAACCTTAAAGCCTGTGATGCACCATTTCTTTGGAAGCAGTGTACATAAGAAATGACCAAGATACAAAGACAGTCCACTGTGTCCAGTGCTGGGGATGGAACCTGGGTTAGCCACGTGCAAAATAAGTACCTTGTTCTATCTCTGGAATAGGAAAATGGTTTTGAAAGAGGAGGCAATATTGCACATAAGTAAAGATTGGTGGAGTACAGTGAGGCTGGGAAATGGCCGAATAGGAAGGGAGCTGCATGAGGTACCACAGTGCTGGGAAGCAAGTTCCCTTCTACCTCCGAAGCTGGCGAGGAATGGATGAAAACTCAGGAATCTGATGCAGTTTTAATAGGGCTTTACTATTACAGGTTCCAATACACAATCCAAGAGCAGGAAAGCCTCCAGACTCTCTGCGTTCCCAGCTAGGCCCCAGCCAGGTGCAGGCCAAGATGGCTGCCACCACGTGTTGAGGCCCAACAGAGAATGAAGAGGACGGAGAAGCAAAACACCAAGGGAAACTGAAAAGGCAAAAGGGGGTGGGAAGAGAGCTTCTTTCTTGCAGCTTATTTTATAGCTCAAAATCCGCCCAAACTCCCCAGCCCAGCCCATTCTGGGGAAAAAATCTCCACAGGGTAGAAAAAGGGGCTCTTAGAGGAGTCCTGCAACAGGAATCAGTCTTTTTTTTAATTGAATCACCTCACAGTAGACCATTACAAAGCTGTTCATGATTGGGTTTCAGTAATACAGTGTTCAACACCCTTCCCTCCACCAGTGCACAACCACCATTGTGCCCCATTTCCCTCCCACCCCCTGCCCAACCTGCCTCTATGGCAGTGCTCTCTCTCTCTGTCTCTCTCTGTCTCTCTCTCTCTGTCTCTCTCTCTCAGAGAGAATTAGTCTTAAGGAATAACAGCTGAGGACAATACTTAAGACCCAGGAAAATAGGAAAATAAGAACCCAGTTATTCCAATATTGGGTGCTCTCAGTCCCTCAGTGAAAGTTAGTGCTGGGCTCCTGGGAATATACCCTAGAGACCGAAAAACACATAGCAGAAACACTATCTGTACTTCTTTATTCATCTCTGCGCTATTCACTATAGCTAGAATCTGGAAACAACCTAAATGCCCGAGAACAGAGGACTGGCTAAAGAAACTGTGGTTCATCTACACTATGGAATACTATGCGGCTGTCAGAAAAGATGAAATTATGAAATTTACCTGCAAATGGATGGACATGGAGACTATCATGCTGAGTGAAATTAGTCAGAAGGAAAAGGACAGATATAGAATGACTGCATTCATGAATAGGATATAAATAGATACCAGTGTTTTACTAAATATGGGTAATGGCAGATTAAAACTCACCACTGAATATACACAAAGAGACTTAAGTGATAAACTCTAAATACCTGCAGGGCTAGCCACAATGTGTAAAATAAGAGGGAGAGAGATGCAGAGACAGAGAGAGAGATAGAGAGAGAAAGAGAGGAAACTGGGGTACCTGCTATTAAGGCAGCCTGGGGGGCGGGAGGGGGAGGGGTACATTGGTGGTGGAAATGGGGCACTGGTGGATGGATGGGTGCTGGAATACTGTATTACCAAGAACCAATTATGAACACCTTTGTAATTGTATGTTTCACAGTGGTATAATAAAAAAAATTTAAAAAAAAAAAAATTTGGGAATAGATTTTAAAGCAAAAAAAAAAAAAGAAAGTTAGTGCTGGGGCTCAAAGTTTTACTCACAACAGGGTTGACCTTCCTGAGCTCTTAGACAGGTTTCTTTTAGCCCCCCACCCTGATTAATCCTAGCCCCTACTGCTGCCACAAATGCTTTCTAAAGATCCATCCTGAGGGGCCGGAGCAATAGCACAGCAGGTAGGGTGCAGCCAACCAGGTTCGATTCCCAGCATCCCATACGGTCCCCCTGAGCACTGCCAGGAATAATTACTGAGCAAAGAGCCAGGAGTAACCCCTGAGCATTGCCAGGTGTGACCCAAAAAAAGCAAAAATAAAAGTCCATCCTGAGTACTCTGCTTGAATGCCTGGCATTCAGTTCCCACAGGGAGAGCACATGGCAGAGACAAAAAAAAAAAAAAAAAAAAGAGCATCCCCTATGAAAGAAATCCGAGAGCCCTCGCTGCTTTCTGCTTCTACGTCACTCTGCTTGCACAGGGGAGCTAGCTGTCTGTGAGCAGGGAACATTCCAGACATGGCCAGGACTCTCTCACTGTACCAGAAGCCACATGGCTTTATCGTTCTGTCTGCCCCAGATCCCCACAGACATCTAACAGAACCATCACCACCCCCCAAAGGGGCCTCCCAGTACTCCCTGACTCTGGACAACAGAACCACCACCACCCATCAGCCATGTGAAACCCATGCCTGGCTGAGATGCCTCAACCATCGCCAGCTTGTACTTGTGCCATGTTGATACTAATTCTCTCATTTGATTGGCTGTTGCTTAGCTGTATTGGGGGAGTGGGGAGAGAGGAGACATCCCAAGCAGTGCTCAGTGGGGCCGGGGGACTTACGGTGGTGCTTGACCAAGCAGGCCGAGTATTCAATGCTAGGGGTCTGACAATGTGATGAGGCTCGGTTCCAGCAGTGATGGGGTGACCAGGGCTATGACCAAGGTGCTCAGAGGCCTCCTGGGCTATAACAGATGGTACTTGGGGAGCCATTAGGGGCCCAGAGATCAAATGTGGAACCTCATGCAGCTCCTTCCTATTCGGCCATTTCCGGCCTCACTGTACCCCACCAATCTTTACTTATGTGCAATATTGCCTCTCTTTCAAAACCATTTTCCTATTCCAGAGATAGAACAAGGTACTTATTTTGCATGTGGCTAACCCAGGTTCCATCCCCAGCACTGGACACAGTCCCCTGAGCCCGCGAAGGATTGATTTCTGATCACAGAGCTGGGAGTAAGCCCTGAGTTTGCTTGAAAACAAAAAGTCCTTCCCTAACCATGCAGATTTAAACTGCTCCTTTAAAAAAAATAGGAACAAACTTCTCTTCTTCCTCCCCCCTCATCCTTCCCATGGACACCTTAATCAGACCCTACCAGATTGCCCAGCGGACCTTAAGAAACTTTATCTCCTGAACCATGTCTTACTACACTGCCTGGATGCTGTGGTTGTTCAGCAAGTGTTAAATAAGTGAATGAACAAACAAAATAAACCCCCAGTCATTAAATCATGCAGCCAGACACCACTTCCTAGTCCCTTCCCTTCTTTTTCTTTCTGACAGCATACTATAAATCGACTAATTCATTTCTTATCTTTTTGTCCTCAGCACGCACCTTCCCTCAGCTGTGTGAACTCCCTGACAAAACAGATTTGGAGCTGCTGGTTTTCTCTGGTCTGCCAGGGGCCTGCAGGGAGTGCTTGGGCGTCAGGAGGCTCTCAACTCAACCAAATGATCAGCCTCTGCTGCTTCGTCAGGTGAAGATGACCAGCGCATTTCCAAGGTAATAATCCTTCCTTGGTTCTCTGGCAATCATGCAGCCAGGGTAGGGGCTAAAAATAATAGGGAGTGCCCTATATCCGTCAGGGCACGCTGCTCATTTGACCCAATGACAGTTTATTTGAGAGCAGCTACTGCTGCCGCAGGAAACATTTCCTATCCCAACATCTGAAAATGCATTTAGAAAGTCTCAACTCTCAAACACTAGGAAAAGTAGCTTTTTCACTTATTACAAGGCAGCCAAGACTAAAAAATATTACTTTTTAAATGCATTTCATGTTAGGCGGGAGGGAGAGATAGAGAGGAGAGAAAAGACATACAGAACCCGCCAAGTAGTTGAGGTGTGGGAGGGGGGGAGGGAGGTGGGAACATTGGTGATGGGAGATGGGTTCGTGTGGAGGGATGGGTGTTGGAACACTGTAGAACCAAAACTCTACATGAGCATCTTTCAATTGTATGTCTAAAGTGGTGCAATAAAATTTGAAAAAAAATAAAAAATAAATGCATTTCATGGGAAACAAGATGGTGCATTAAAATTCAATGTTCATAATTAACATTTAAGACTATCCAAAAGTACTCAAGTGGGGTTATTTTTCCAAATTAGGTGACCAGCCGCTCACGAGGCACCTGGGAGGGATGGTGGGTTCTAGCCCCAGCCCCACCCCCAGCAGAGCCTTGCAACAAGCCAGACGACCCCCCACTCCACGAGGGCCTCCATTTTCCACATCCGGACTTCTCTCTTGTCAGACCTCCACCCAGCAGACCAGCCTATCAGCGCCCGCGCGGTTCATCAATAAATGCTGTACTTAGAGATGACTACAAAAGTATGCTACCTGCGCGGCAGAGCCTGGCAAGCTACCCGTGTTGTATTTGATATATATGCCAAATACCAGTAACAATTATAGACCTCATTCCAGAATGGATTGACGCTCTTTATGTTCCTGGAGCAAGCAGATGCCTTGGGCTCTACTAGCATGATACAGGACATATGGAGATGTTACTGGGGCCCGCTCGAGCAAATCGATGATGAACGGGAACACAGTGATACAGTGACAGACAGGTGTCCAGAAAAATAATTTTTTGTTTTATAATAACAAAACCCAAGGTTAGTGACTTCTGGAGTCACGAACTTTATGCTTGTGCTTTTGTTGTTGTTGTTGTTGTTTGGGAGCCACGTGAGACGTTTTTACCCCCATGTACAAGTCAAGCACGTTGACCCCTTCAACCTGCTTTATAACTTTAAACCTATATGGAGTATTTGTTTATTTATGGGCTTGGGGCCACACTTGACAATGCTCAGGGGTTACTCCTGGCTCTGCACTTAGCAATCATTCCTGGAAGGCTTGAGGGGACCATATGGGATGCTGGGGATCGAACCAGTGTCAACAGCACACAAGGCAATGCCTCACCACTATACTATTCCTGTTGTCCCTCCAAGGAGTACTTAAAAAGTCACTAAAATACTTAGGTGAAAAAAAATATGGTGTGTGCCTGAAGGAAAGGGAGAAGAGGTCAGTTTAATGGTGTGAAGGTCTGGAACGCAGGTGGTGGGTCTGTGAGTCCTACACACATGCAAGGGTGCATCCAAGATTATGGTATTGTAAACCAATGGCAAACCAATAAAGTTTGATTTTAAATAACAGGGGTCAGAGCGCTAGCACAGTGGGTAGGGCGTTTGCCTTGCACGTGGCCGCAGCTGACCCTGGTTCCATCCCTGGCATCCCATATGGTCCCCCAGCACTGCCAGGAGGAGTAATTCCTGAGTGCAGAGCCAGGGAGTAACCCCTGAGCTGGGTGTGACCCAAAAAGAAAAAAAAACCAAATGAAGTCATTAAAGTGAATAATTCATGACTGTCTACATAAGAATGCAGATGTTTTTAAGCACTTAGCATATGGCAGGCCTGTCAGGATAGTGTGTGCAGTTCCAGCCTCACAACTCCAAGATACAGATGAGTAGACCCAATTCAGACTAGAAGAAACACCAAGTGAGGGGCTGGAGTGATAGCCCAGCGGGTAGTGCATTTGCCTTTGCACCCGCCCAGGTTCGATCCCCGGTATCCCATATGCTCACCCAAGCACCGCCAGGAGTAATTCCTGAGAGCAGAGCCAGGAGAAACCCCTGAAGCATTGTGGGGTGTGACCCAAAAAAAAAAAAAAAAAACACCAAGTGAGAGCAAAGAAGTCATTTCTGCAATATTTTGTTTCTTTACAAAAGTGATCTGAATTTGTTTTTTTGTCTTTTTTGGGTCACACTCACAATGCTCAAGGGGTTACCCCTGGCTCTGCACTCAGGAATTAATCCTGGAGGTGCTCAGGAATCATACTGGATGCCAGGATTGAACCTAGATTGGACACATGCAAGGCAAATGCCCTAACCACTGCACTATCACTTTGGCCCTAAGAGATCTGCAATTAATATGGCGACAGAAAAAAGCTTGACCAAGTTAAGTGATGGATAAATAGATGTTATTCTATATACTTCTTAGTGAACTTCAGATATTTCATACTGAAAATTAAAAGATGGCAATAACTTGCCCATATTACAGTGCTAATTACAGGCAGAGCCCAATTTCAAATTCACATCTATTAGATCCCAAGTCGATGTTTCCCAAATACTGAACGGGACTCTCCAACATGAACTCTTGTAGTAGATAACTGTGCTGGAGACCCTGCAAGTAGGTGTAACTCATCGTTAGACTGTTACTATTACTAGGAATAATGTCACCAGGAAAACAAAGTGACACACATTCTAGAGTCACATACTGCCTTGCATCCAATTCATGAGATTGTTCTATAAGTATCCTAGATCATGAGACTGAAAATTATCTCCCTTTTCCAAAGGTTGCCTTAGGATAGAACCCACACATTTAAAACCAGCCTCTCTTTGCTAAAACTCATGTCCTAAGGAAAAATAAAGAGCAGTAAACTCAGAAAATAATACGGACCAAGAAAAGAGAGTACAGCAAAGAGAGAATGTAAAGGGAGGAGGGAACCCGAAGCAGGTTTTTGGAAGAGGAATGACATAATCCTGAGCCTTAGAGAACGCGAGGACAAAAAAGGATTGTGATAAAGAAAAAAAGTCACTGGAAAAAGTCGGTGAAATCTGGGGATGTAGAAAGACCAGAGGTAAAGAAAGCAAAAGGACTCTAGAACAGGGAAAACCAGAAACCAGAGAAAAGAGAGGGACAAAGAAACAGTGGGGGAAGAATGGCTGCCATCAAGAAGGCAGATGAGCCTTCTAGTTATTTCCTAAATGAGTTCCATGTCCTGCCATGTGGGCCTTCCGCCTCCCTTTTCTGACATGGACAGAATCAGCAACTTTGAATGATGCATTTTGCAATAGCCAGGTCATAAATTGAAAGCACCAGTAAGCACACAGGCCCCTCACTAGGAAAACGCAGCCCCGAGGAATGCAAATTAAATTCTGACATGACATAATGCTGAGAAATGTGGCGCGTGGCGCAGAAACAGGCTGTTGCTCTGGCGGCGGGCTGCTGTGGGAGTTAATTCCTCCCGGTTACTCCCCGACGCTGTGGACGGATTCTGACTCCAGTCTCACAACCGAACTAGCAGGAGGAATCGCGGTGAACACACCCAGTACCAGCAAAACGGTGTGTTGGGAGGCTAATAAAAAGTGACCCACGGTAGCGAAGGGGCGCCTTCCACTGCATGTGTTTGCTCCACTTCTTAGGGAGCTTTTAAAGTCATACTAACAAGGACCAGAGTGATGCTACAGCGGGTAGAGCACTTGCCTTGCACGCAGCTGACCCTAGTCTGATTCCCTGCATCCCATGATGCCAGGAGTAATTCCTGAGTGCACAGCAGAGAAACCCCTGAGCATCACCAGGTGTGGCCCCCAAACCAAAAACAAATACAATTTTAAAATAAAATCACAGTCACAAGGTGAGAACTATGTCAAAGTGTTTTTAATCTGCAATCATAGTCAATCCTTCTTTCTGATTGGGTCCACTTTGTAGGCAAACATTTCTTTCCAGAGACGTTACAATCCATAAAGCTACGTGCGCAGTTACCAGTGGAGGAGAGTACATTGGGCTTAAAGGCCGCTGTGGGTGCAAAGGATTCTAGAGGAGGGATATTGGCACTCTGAGGGTGGCACGATATGGAAACATTGTACCCAAAAAAATATAAACACATGCTTGTTAATGTTAACCCAATGTTAAAAAGGAATTAGTTGGTGCCCGCACAGCAGGTAAGGCATTTGCCTTGCATGCAGCAGACCTGGTTTGATCCCCGGCATCCCATATGGTCCCCTGAGCACCACCAGGAGTAATTCCTGAGCAAAGAGACAGGAGTAACCCCTGAGCATTGCCAGGTGTGGCCCAAAAAAGCAAAAAAAAAAAAAAAAAGGAACTAGTAATTAAAACAAAAATCCATAAAACTATTGACAAAGATGCAGTAAAATTTAGCTTACATTGCCTGATTTTTTTGGGGGTCACACCCGGCAATGCTCAGGGGTTTCTCCTGGCTCTGCACTCAGGAATTACTCCTGGTGGTGCTCGGGGATCATATGGGATGCGGGGATCAAACCCGCCCGCCCATGGGCTGGCTGCATGCAAGGCAAATGCCTTACCCGCTGGACTATCGCCTCCAGCCCCACATTGCCTGATTTAAATAGACAGTTGCTCTTCTTCAACGAGGGATTTCTATTTTAAAGAAATTTTGAAGTCATTTATTTCACTTGCTTATAGAGACATTTTAGATTAACTCAGTAAAGACTTAGTGTGAACACTGATATTTAAAGCGCTGTAAAATGAGGTCAGGAAGCTAGCAGAATGTCCACATATGTAAATCCGCAAACGAAACGAGCCAGTGTGCCTTGCTTCGCCCGTGGAAGCTAAAATTTGAGGGGAAGGTCCTCTATAGGTTATTTATCTGTTTGGGAAAGTGCATGTGAGTCTCATCAGAAAATTATCCTACAATATGCTCTCTCTTACGTTGTTTTATTTATGGAAACATCCTATTGCTGGAATAACTGATTACTTTTGTTTGAGATCTGTATAGAGTAATGCATAGGAGTGCCTTCTCTTATCACAGCGTATGCCAATCCACACAGCATCATAATTAAACAATCCACAATAAGCTAGGGATGTATTAAAGTAAGGAATCATCTTTACATGCTGACACATTTCTAAGGAAAAGTGACGTGAGCAAGTACAACTCACCCACCTGCCATTACTTCAACCTCCTATACCAGGAAACACAAGCTCCCAACATGGCACTAGAAACTATGTCCCTGCAGTACTATCACCCAGATCCTTGATCCCCCCCATCCCTTTCCTCCGCTGCTCTTCCATCAACATTGCAGCCTTCCTGGGCAGGTCCCAGGTCTCCAGGACTGACTCAGTTTCCTGCACAGGAGCTGCCTCATTTCCCTGCACGGCGCCTTGAGGTCCCCAGCGACCCGAGGCCAGACCGACCACAGACTGGGCTTGAGGCTGCCACGTCTCATGAGGCCACAGACCGTTTCTTTACCTCTTAGAGCACGTGCACTTTTGCCCTTGAGATGGGGACAGTCTCCACTCTACCATCCTCAGAGAATTGCTGTGACATTTTTGTGAGGATTTTCAAAAAGCAATTTCTGTCCTTTTGGTGACTGACCAAGGTGGAAGTGGTCACATTTCTTCCCGGGGTGTCTGTCTCTTGTCTTCTGTCTCTGTCTCTGCCTCTGTCCCCTCTCTCTGTCTGCCCTCTCCCTCTCTCAGCCTCTGTATTCATCAAAGGAAGATCTTAGCAGCTGTCATCTTTTAAGACAACCCCTCCCAAGTGGGCAGATACTACACCCTCACAGGGGTGCTGTAGGAAGCCCCACTGGCCCACGGGCTGTCGCAGAGGCCTCTGGTGCAATTGGAGAGGCTTTTCTTTGGTTTGCTCAAAGAAAGGAGATCTTCAGGGTGGCACTGAGTGACATTTTTCTGAGAAGGGAGCAGTAGATCAAATGGGTTTGGGAACCTCTGTTTTAAGGGATCAAGGGAATGTGTCTCCAGGCTTAGGGGGCGAGGGAAGCCTTTCTAAGGCGATACTTTTCAGAATTAACCTTTTTAGAGATATAAAAGAGGATATATAATCTTGCAAATTAGACAAGGATGAGGTTGTAGCTTGAAAAGTAGAAGATGCAGCCCCAGTCCTGACCTTGCTAGGACCATAAACAAGTCACTTGCCTTCTCACATGCCTTGTATGAGTTCATGCTTTTCCTAAACTGCCAGCTCTCTGCAGACTTTTCACATACTCATCATCAGTGATTCTAAAACAGCATTGCTCTAGCACACATGTGTTAAACAGCACTTAGGAGCCACTCTGGGAATGGAATGAATATTCTAACATTGCTCAAATAGAAAAATGAGCTCTCAGTGATGACAGCCAGCTTACAAGTGAACTTTGGAACAAAATCAGTTCATAACATAGAGACTATTTGAATCACTATATTAGATTTCCATTACAAAAAAGGATGGTGCAGTTAGGTAAAATATTGTCTCTGCTTTACTAGAGTAGATTTTCCGTAACACCAATGTTTTGCTACTGATGGGATCTGGTCTGGAATTTACAGTGAATTTGAACTTTTATTTTTTTAGAGAGGGAGGTACCTAGTGCAGGGGTACCTCCCTCTGCTCAGGGGTTACTCCTGGCTCTGCACTAAGGAATCACTCCTGGCGATGCTTGGGGCACCATAAGGGATGCCGGGGGTTTTAACCCAGGTCAGTCATATGCAAGGAAAACACCCTAGCCACTGTACTATCACTGAGACCCTGAACTAGACTTTTCAATCAACTAAACCACCATCTTTCTAACAATAACTCTGATTTTCCCCTTGGGCATGTGCACATATGGGCATGTGTTTGCGCACCTCTGAGCATGGACTTCACCTAAAATTTAGTATTACGTCAAAAGACATGATGCAAAGAACTAGAGTTTAAGCTTTCCATGACCCCCAAAATTTTTTTTTTTAAGTTCCATGATTTAAAATGAAATGATTTGCCCACAGTTAGACTGTGTAAAAGATCTATGTACATTGTTCCAGAACCTATTCCAAGGATCTGCAGTATTAATGGATGAAAGTTATTGCCCTTTTTCCAACTCAGTATTTTAAGTTTCAAGGACTTAACCAAAGACATTACAAGACAGTAAACCCATTAATGAGACTCACAGACCTGGGGCAGAGCTGTTACTGGCTCTCCCTGTGCCCAGCCACTCATGAGGCGCCCGGGAGGGATGGCTGGTTCTAGCCCTGGCCCGCCACCCCAGCAGAGCCTCGCAACAAGTCAGATGACCCCCAGCTCCATGAGGGCCTCCATTTTCCACATCTGGATTTCCCGCGTCAGAACTACACCCAGCAGACCAGCCTACCACAGCCCAGCTCGCGCAGCCACGCGGTTCATCAATAAATGCTGGATTTAGAGATGACTACAAGAGTATGCTACCCGCACGGCAGAGCCTGGCAAGCTACCCGTGTCGTATTTGATATGCCAGATTCCAGTAACAATTACAGACCTCATTCCCATGACCTGATGGAATGGTTTGAGGCTCTTTATGTTCCTGGAGCAAGCAGGTGCCCTTGGGCTCTACTTGCATGAGACAGGACATATGGAGATGTTACTGGTGCCTGCCTCGAGCAAATCGATGATGAACAGGAAGACAGTGATACAGTGAAACCCATTAACATTATCATGCTCTGAGAATAGAAAGCACTCACTCATGTAATATTAAAAATAAAAAATGCCATTTTTTATAGAAACAGTCAGTCCTCTCCTAGGAATTAAATATGCGGTTTCAAGACTTAGCTAAATAGAAATATGGGGCCAACCGACAGAAGGGAACGCCTCCCCATCCCCAATCCACAAAGGATGCTTCTCGGTCAATCCATTCCTATAGGATCAAGTCCCAGAGTAGGTTGCATCAAAAATATTTTTATCACTAAAGCAATAGATCAATATCTGGAGCTCATAATTTTTTTTTTAAATCCTTAAGCTTTCTTTATTGCTTTATGTAAGAATATGAACATTAGGAGGCTGGAGTGATAGCACAGTGGGTAGGGGCGTTTGCCTTGCACGCGGCCAACCCAAGTTCGATTCCAGCATCCCATATGGTCCCCTAAGCACCACCAGGAGCAATTCCTGAGTGCAGAGCCAGGAGAAACCCCTGAGCACTGCTAGGTATGACCCAAAAAAAGCAAAAATAAAAAGGCAAAAAATGAATATTAATAAAACTACAGAGTAATGAATAGAATCAAGAGGATAAAGAAAAGCTGGTGAGGCACCAAGGGGTTATCAACAAATGCCCATAACAGACATGTTATAGATTTTGTTTCAAGCTTTATATGTTAAAACAATGATACAATGAAAATCTTTATTCATGTGTGAATATATCCACAGAATAAATTCATACAGGTGGACCTGCTGAATTAAAGGTATAGATTTTTATATGTATTGCCAAATACATATACTTTTGGTCCTCCAAAAAGATTAATCAAATTTAAAATTCCACCAACATTTCTCTTCACTATCAACACATGTCATACTTATTTCTTCCTTGCCAATCTGTAAGTTAAAAACTATATCTTATTTTCCTCTGCTTCTGCTAATTACCAGTGAGGTTTTATGAATATTCTGTAAGATGACTACCCTTTTTTTCATATGTGCTGTTATGTCTATAGTCTGGAATGCTTACATTTGCAGATTATTTTAAAAATCTTAATTGCTAAAATGTACTTATTTAAATTTATAGTCAGATCACTGGAACATTGGTTTCTGTAAATCTAATTCAATTTCAAGAAACATGGCTGTACATCTTTGCATAGCGTCTGTTCTAAATAAGTACTTGCTGAATGAAATTCACCATTGAGAGTATTTGCTATCTGGGGCCAGAGCAATAGCCCAGCGGGTAGGGCGTTTGCCTTGCACACGGCCGGCCTGTGCCGACCCGGGTTCAATCCCGGCATCCCATATGGTCCCCCCGAGCACCACCAGGAGTAATTCCTGAGTGCAAAGCCAGGAGTAACCCCTGAGCATCGCCGGGTGTGACCCAAAAAAGAAAAAAAAAAGAGAGAGGAAAAAAAAAAGAGTATTTGCTATCTATCAGCAATGGTAACACACCATGTTCCTATTACCGATGCATTGCTGAATATGTGTCTCTGAATTAATTTGAAGAAATTTTCTTCTACCAATTCTTTTCCAATAGACACACTGGCATTCTTAGCCTGGTGTATTCAAGTAGGATGGAAGAAAAAAAATGTTTATGATGTTCCAGTTGCCTAAAAATGCTCCTAATTTTATTTATTTTGGGCAATTTCGGTAGCCGCTGGGGTCCCTGGCAGTACCAGAAGTTCTCTTCTACCTCCGAGGCCGCTGGGGAACAGGTGAAAATTCACGAGTCCAGCACAGTTCCAAAAAAGGCTTTTAATAGTATAAAAAGCTCTACCACTGCAATCCAATATAATGAAAGAACTCTAGCTCTGGTCAGAACTTAGACCATACAAAAGAACCCAAGTCTCCCACCAAAGAGAGAGGATCTCCCACAAGAGGAGTCCTACCCAAAAGAAGGAGCAGGAAAAAGGGGAAAAAAAGAGAAGGGGCCTCAAGTCCTCTTATATACACCAAAGTGATCTTATCTGTGACAGGGAGTGTCCTGTCAACAAAGAACCTAGGGGCCGGAGCGATAGCCCAGCGGGTAGGGCTTTTGGGCCGGCCCAGGCCGGCCCGGGTTCGATCCCGGCATCCCATATGGTCCTCTGAGCACCGCAGGGAGTAATTCCTGAGTGCAGAGCCAGGAGAAACCCCTGAGCATAGCCGGGTATGACCCAAAAGCAAAAAAAAAAAAAAAAAAAAAAAGAACCTAAACAGCTTGTAGAAGGGTAGTGCCACACCCTATTATAGGTATCACTTGTATCACTTGTCTTCCCGTTCATCATCAATTTGCTCCATCGAGCACCAGTAACATCTCCATATGTCCTGTCACATGCTAGTAGAGCTCAAAGGGCATCTGCTTGCTCCAGGAACATAAAGAGCCTCAAACCATTCCATCAGGTCATGGGAATGAGGTTTATAATTGTTACTGGTATTTGGAATATCAAATACGACACAGGTAGCTTGCTAGGCTCTGCAGTGCAGGTGGGATTATAGGTATAAACAAAGGTTATATCAAGGACTAATTCTTTCCTCTGAGATTATCTCTTATGTAAAACACTGGAGGGGGCTGGTATAAAGTAATCCATCTTAATTTCATGGGCTTCATGTAATTTAGATGGTACCCACAAGGTTCTTCTTATTTATTATTTGCACCAGAGTGATTCTGAGTATCTTGTTCTCCATATACTGAAAGGGTCACGCTCTCCTGCTTGAGAGCAAACTAGTATGATCCTTCCTATAATCTTCCTATAATCTCAACGTAGCCAGGGTGGTAGTCTCCTGGTAGATTCTAGCTGTCCCACGCTGAGTGCAGGGGGTATAAAAGAGGAACTGTGCCCAATCTAGATAACATAGAAGTCTTAGTAGATGTATAATAAGTTCGAAGTTATTCAAAGTCAAGGTGACTTCAGTAACTGCCACACCCTCTATCAGTGTTTACATAGAAGAGAGATCTCATTAGAATAAACCTTGGTTTAAGAATATGTAAATAGATTAAGCTGTGAGTGGGTAAAACAGCAAAGCTCCCAGACTAGCTAAACCTGTCATCCAACAGGCAATGCCACAAATTGAACCCAGGACCTCACACATGCAAGGCAAGTACTTTACCATCCCCAGTTTAAGGAGTTTTATTTTTAAAGTCACCTAGGATAAGACTTTCCTTTGGGCATAGAACTGCCAAGCTTTGGAGCCACCAGCAGACACATAGTGAAACCAGACTACCCACAGATCCAGAGTGAACAGAGGTTTGTTTTGGGAGGGCACACCCAGTCATGCTCAGGTGTTACTCCTGGCTCTGCACTCAGGAATTACACCTGGTGGTGCTTGGGGGAACCATATGGGATGCTGGGGATTGAACCTGGGTTGGCTGGGTGCAAGGCAAATGCCCTCCCGCTGTACTATGGCTCTGCCCCAGAGTGAGCAGTGTTTAAACAAGAAGAGGTGAGAATGAATTAACACAATGATGGGGGAAACAATGCTTGCTAGGGTACATGAAGTTTAAGAAGAAAACTTGCCTGCAGGCCTTTGGCCCCGAGTCTATGGACTGGGAAGGAACCCCACAGTGAGTAAGGAAATCCTTTTCATATTCAACACAACTATTCAGGTTCCCCAAGTGCCTTCTTATAACAGCAGGAATATTGGTGAACAGAAGATACACTAGTCAACTCTGTTTGCCACATGTAAATCTAAAAGTGCATATTAAGTTTGCTATGTTTCAGGATTTCATCATGTTTTTTGGCAAGAGTGTGTACACATAAGGAGACCTTTTGTTAAACCACATAACTCTGATCTTGTTTATGAGCTCTAAAATTAAATTATCTCACATAAATACTCAGAAGGTAATTTTCATATTAGTCTCAATGGTCCACAGTACCACCACAAAAGATCCAGTCACAATTCATTCTGACATGGGCGGCCTGTCGGCTTGGTACAATGTGTTGCTTCGTGGGAGTTTCATGACCTACAGACTCTCACGCATTTCAAAAGGGAAAGAGTAGCTGGAAGCACTTTTGCTGGATCTGCAGCAAATGCGTTTACTACTGAATAAAGGAAATATACCAATGCAAAGAGTAATGGCTATGAATAAAGAAAAGTTTAGAGTCTATAATTTTTCTCCTGTAAAGGAGAAATAGCAGATATTTTAAGTTCTGCTGGTCTATATTCTCAGTTGCAACTACTAAGCTATTGTTACATCATGAAAACACCCCGTAAACTGTTCATTGTTCATAAATAAATAAGCACTGCAGTGATCCAATAAAACTTTACCAAAACACAAGTGACATGCCCAATTGAGTCTGTGGGTCAGCCAGTCCCTACTTTATTATTAATTAATATTTTATTATACCACTGTGAGATATACAATTACGAAGATGTTCACGTTTGAGTTTTGGTCATACAGTGTTCCAGCACCCATCCCTCCACCAGTGCCCATTTCCCACCACAATGTCCCCAACTCCCTCCTCCCTCCGCTAGACTGCCTCTATGGCAGGTTCCTTATTTCTTTTCTCTCTCTCTCTCTTTCTCTCTTTCTATCTATCTCACTCACTCTATTTTCCCTCTCTTACCTTGTGGGTTGCAATACATACATTTAGATGTCATCATGTGTGTATGTGTATCTTTCTGCCTATATTCAATGCTCAGTTCTCAGCTGGCATTATCATTTTCAACAATTATCAGCACACTGTTCCCTTCTCTGTCTTACCTAACCTCTGACTCCCACATGTTTGTGGTATTCCAGGTTTTGAGATATCGCACAAGAGCTTTGCACCTGCAGGCCATGGGGATCGGGCTGTGTCCACCTGTGGACTCTGGACCTTGAGGATGACTGTGTTGTGTTGCATAAGGTTTTCCAGCTTCTCGAGTCTGTAGGGCAGGCAGGCGAGGTCCAAAACCTGCCCCCTTCCAGGACTTCCGATCAGGGCGAGCAGGCAGATAATCCACCCTGCACCTGAGTACCAAGTGTCTGGTCAAGAGCCTGAGCAGCAGTTATGGGTGGGGGGCAGCAGGCCTTTGTGGAGGGGGCTAAAGTGGAGGAGGAAGCCCTGTTGGGTAACTCGCCCTACTGAGCTTTAGCCTCCAGCTATGCTTAACTTATGTGGAGAGCTCGTTCCTGCCTTTTGGGGAATCTCGCGGAGCAGACACAATGGGAGTTCAGGCAGAATTGAACTAATTTCATAATTTTATATGGCATAAATATTTTTGTCATGGATCTTGCTTGCCCCAGATCAATATTCTGCTCCCATGGGTCCCCACGTGGACATACAGGTAGATATCCCAAGAGTATTTGGTCACGTTAGATCAACCATAATGTAATCAATTCTCCTAATTCAGTGACATGCCAGTGCGCCTCCAGGCAAACTCTGACTCTAAAGGTAATGCCAAAGTGAATTATTCTGATGGATTTTGGACCTTAGTGGGATCCAGAGTCTGAGATCTGCTAGCTATATATTCATGTAAAAAGTATTAATGCCATTTCCTACAAATTACATTCTGAACTGCTTTCTGGTTCAGAGATACAGCCCCTCCTCTCTCTGCTAGGGAGATTTTGCCTCTGGAAATCAGCTCTGGCTTTTGGGAAACTTGAGCCAAAGGCTCACCTAAAGATCTACATTTCGAAAGGGTCATTTACCTGGCTTCATCTCTAGATAGCCCAACCCACAATAGGCTGGGCTGGAAGATTTTGGCAGGCTTCTGTCTTTAAAAGAAGCTAGGAAAAGAAGAAGGGGCCTTTTTGCCATTTTGGCTTCCCTTGTCATTTGCTTCTCTCTGTCCTCTCCATTCTCTGTAGGGCTTCAACACATGGTGGCAGCCATCTTGGCCTACATGTGGCCGGGCCAAGACAGGGATCCAATGTCTGGGGGTTTTCCTGTTCTTGGATTGTATATCAGAACCTGTGATAGTAAAGTCTTTTAAAACTGTGCGGATTCCTAAGTTTTCATCCATTCCCCGCCGGTTTCAGAAGTAGAAGGGGACTCGTTTCCTGGTATTGTTAGGGACCCCAGCTGCTCCCAACACAGCCCCAGCTTCAGCTCCCTGAAAAGACCAGCCCCTTCTTCAGATTCTATGATCTTCCCTTATCTCTTTTTAAAAAATAAAAGTTACTATCAGAGAGTCCAGAGACTCTCACACATGGGGCAGAGCTGTTCCTTGCTCTCCCTGTGCACAGCCGTTCATGAGGCAGTCGGGAGGCATGGCGGGTTCTAGCCCTGGCCCACCACTCGGCAGAGCCTCACAACAAGCCAGACCACCCCTCCTCACTCCACGGGTGCCGCCATTTTCCACTTCTGGACTTCCCCTCGTCAGAACTCCACCCAGCAGACCAGCCCATCACAGCCCGGATCACAGACACCCACCCTGCATCAGCTTTTCCCCAATCCGGCCCAGGTATGCTGGCCCAGAGACTCTCACACAGGGGGCAGAGCTGTTCCTTGCTCTCCCTGTGCACAGCCGTTCATGAGGCAGTCAGGAGGCATGGCGGGTTCTAGCCCTGGCCCACCACCTCAGCAGAGCCTCACAACAAGCCAGACCACCCCTCCTCACTCCACGGGTGCCGCCATTTTCCACTTCTGGACTTCCCTCTCGTCAGAACTCTACCCAGCAGACCAGCCCATCACAGCCCGGATCACAGACACCCACCCTGCATCAGCTTTTTCCTCAATCCGGTCCAGGTATGCTAGTCCAGAGACTCTCACACATGGGGCAGAGCTGTTCCTTGCTCTCCCCTGTGTACAGCCGTTCATGAGGCAGTCGGGAGGCATGGCGGGTTCTAGCCCTGGCCCACCACCTCGGCAGAGCCTCACAACAAGCCAGACCACCCCTCCTCACTCCACAGGTGCCGCCATTTTCCACTTCTGGACTTCCCTCTCGTCAGAACTCCACCCAGCAGACCAGCCCATCGCGCCGCGCGGTTCATCAATAAATGCTTTATTTGGAGGTGTTTAAAAGAGTTTGCCTCCCACTCGACAAGCCTGGCAAGCTTCTCGTGTTGTATATGATATGCCAAATTTCAGTAACAATTATATTAGGTCATTCCCATGACCTAATATAATGGTTTGAGGCTCTTTATGTTCCTGTAGCAAGCCGATGCCCCTGGCTCTACTGGCATGAGACAGGACATATGGAGATATTACTGGTGCCCGCTCTAGCAAATAGATGACCAACGGGAAGATCGTGATCGTGATCGTGATCGTGATCAGAGAGTAAAGACAAATACCTGGAAACTGAACAGCTCACTGCTGAACAACAAGTGGGTCATAGAAGAAATCAAAGGAGAAATCCAAAGATTCCTGGAAACAAATGAAAATGAAGACATGAACTATAAAAACTTGTGGGATACAGTAAAAGCAGTGTTAAGAGGAAAGTTCATAGCTCTGCAAGCATTCATTAGGAAACAAGAAAGGGCCCACATAAATAGCCTTACTTTACAGCTCATAATATTAGAAAAAAGACCAACAAAAGGAACCTAACCCAGGCATAAGGAAGGAAATAATAAAACTTAAAGAAATCAATGAGCTGGAAACCCAAAAAACAATCCAAAAGATTAATGAAACCAAGAGCTTGTTCTTCAAAAAATAAACAAGATCGACAAACCACTGGCAAGACTTGTAAGGAAAGGGAAAGAGAGAACCCGAATAAATAGAATCAGAAATGAAAAGGGAGACATCATAACAGAAACCACAGAAATTCAAAAGATCATCAGAGAGTCGCTTCAAAAGATTCAAAAGATTAAAAATTTCAAAAAGACTCAAAATATCATTGAGAGTCTGTATGCCACAAAACATAACAACTTGGAAGAAATGGATAAATTCCTGAAGTCCTATAACCTCTCACGGTTGAAACAAGAAGACCTATAATACCTGAATAAGCCATAAAGAAATTGAAACAGTAATTAAAAGTCTGCCCAAACATAAAAGCCCAGGTCCAGATGGATTCACTAGTGAATTCTTTCAAACCTTTAAGGAGGACATACTGCCAGTCCTTTTCAAACTCTTTTAGGAAATAGAAGAAACAGAAACTCTCTCAAATAGCTTCTATGAGGCAGATATCACCCTGATACCCAAAGGTGGCAGAGACACACAGAAAAAGAAAACTACAGACCAATCTCCTTGATGAAAACTGATGCTAAGATCTTCCACAAAATACTAGCAAACAGAATCCAAAGACTCATCAAAAAGATTATACATCATGACCAAGTAGGATTTATCCTGGGAATGCAGGGATGGTTCAACATCCGCAAATCAATCAACATAATACATCATGTCAATCACTTGACACTCCATCACTTGACATCCCATTATTCATCAATTTGCTCAAGCAGGTGCCAGAAGCATTTCCATTTGACCCTATCATGTGCCAGGGTAGCCCAACAGTATCTGGTTGTTTCAGGAATACGAAGAGCCTCAAACCATTCGTTCAGGGTCTTGACCATAATAACATTGTTTATTTATTGATAATAAATAAACATTAATAACTGCCTGTTGTCCGTCATCTACAAGCTGCTTACACGAGTCATCCTGAACAGGATTAGCAGAACACTAGATGAAGGACAACCATGCAAGCAGCAGGTTTCCGGAAAGGATTCAGCACAATCGACCATATCCACACAGTAACCAAGCTCATTGAGGTTTGAAGGGGAGTACAAGATGCCACTCTGTCTCACGTTCATTGACTTACAGAAAGCCTTTGATTCTGTGGAAACTGAGGTGGTCATCGAAGCCCTAGCCAAACAGGGCGTTCAAACCCAATACATCAAGATCCTTCATGAGATGTATTACGGATTTACCACTAGGATCTCACCATTCTACAAAGAAGTGATCATTGATGTCAAAAAGAGGGGTTCGACAGGGTGATATCATTTCACCAAAACTCTTCAGCGCCACCCTCGAGATCATCGGTGCGACAATTAGAATGGGAAGGAATGGGAGTGAAGATAGATGGTCGGCAACTACACCACCTCCGCTTTGCTGATGACATCGTTCTAATAACACCAAACATTAGCCAAGCGGCACAAATGCTGGCTGACTTTGACCGAGAATGTGGAAAGATAGGTCTACAGCTGAATCTGAAGAAAACTATGTTCATGAAAAATGAACTAGTTCCTGAGGCCCCATTCACTCTCAATGGAACAAACATCTCTGAATGCAGCAGTTATGTGTACCTAGGTCGAGAAATCAACATGATGAACGACCTAAAACCTGAGCTGTGCAGGAGGAAGAGAGTGGCATGGAATGCCTTCAAAGGCATTGAAGAAATAGCTATAAGGACAAAGAACCTCCGGCTCCGGGCATATCTCTTTGACTCCACCATTCTCCCTGCATTAACATATGCCTCAGAGACCTGGGCCCTATGAAAGCAGGATGAGAATGCTATTCTGGTCTCCCAGAGAGGAATCAAAAGAGCTATGCTTGGAATATCACGTCTCACTCAAGTGAGTGAAGGAATCCGAGGTTCTGACCTCCATCGCTATTCCGGAATCAGGGAAACTGTCTCGTTTGCCAAGGCTTCGAAAATCAGATGGGCTGGACATATAATGCGATTTGGAGACAACCGCTGGACTAGAGCCGTTACCAACTGGATCCCACTGGATGTCAAAAGATCACGTGGCCACCCACCTACAAGATGGTCAGACTTCCTTGTTAAGACCCTGAAGGAATGGTTTGAGGCTCTTCATATTCCTGAATCAACCAGATGCCATTGGGCTACATTGGCACGTGATAGGGTCCAATGGAAATGTTACTGGCGCCCGCTCGAGCAAATCGATGAATAACGGGATTCAAGTGAAGTGATTTATTGATAATAACATTGTTTATTTTCCCAACCCTGAAAGAGCCTTTAATATAGCAGCACTAAGAAGGACGAACAAGGAGTGTCTGATAAAATTTCAGGGCCAAACTAGGCTGCCACAACATCATGTCAATAAGAGAAAAAATAAAAACCATATGATCATATCAATGGACGCAGAGAAAGCATTTGACAAGATCCAGCACCAATTCGTAATAAAAATCCTCCATAAAATGGGAATTGAAGGAACCTTCCTCAATATAGTCAAAACCATCTACCAAAAGCCCACAGTGAGCATCATCCTCAATGGGGAAAAATTGAAAGACTTCCCCTAAGATCAGGGACAAGACAAGGTTGCCCAATCTCACCACTTCTATTCAATATTGTGCTGGAAGTACTTGCCATAGCAATCAGAGAAAAAAAGGACATTAAGGACATCCAGATAGGCGAGGAAGAAGTCAAGCTATCACTATTCGCAGATGACATGATATTATACCTAGAAAACTCTAAACTCTCAACCAAAAAGCTCCTAGAAATAATAGATACCTATAGTAGAGTTGGCAGGATACAAAATCAATTCCCAAAAAATCAGTGACTTTTCTATATACAAATAATGAAAGAGAAGAAAGATATATTAAGAAAACAATCCCATTCACAATTTTGCCACAGAAAACCAAATATTTAGGAATCAGCTTAACAAAGAGTTTAAAGGACAAAGAAAGCTACAAAACATTGCTTCAAGAAATAAAGAGGACATGAGGAAATAGAAACACATTCCCTGCTCATGGATTGGGAGAATTAATATTGTCTAAATGGTACTACTCCCTAGAGCTTTATATAGATTCAATGCCATCCCTATAAGGATACCCATGACATTCTTCAAAGAAATTGAAGAATTTTCTACAAATTTCATACAAATTCTGAAATTTGTATGGAACAATAAACCCCGAAGAATACCTAAAAGCAATCCTTGGGAAAAAGAGGATGGGAGGCATCACCTTTCCCAACTTCAAACTGTACTAAAAGCGGTAGTAGTTAAAAGAGCATAGTATTGGAATAAAAACATATCTGTAGACCTATGGAATAGAGTGGAATATCCTGACAGCCATCCTAAAATGCATGGCCATTTAATCTTTGATAAAGGAGCAAAAAGTACCAAATGGAGCAAGGAAAGCCTCCCCAACAAGTGGTGCTGGGAAAACTAGACAGCTATATGCAAAAAAAAAAAAAAAAAAAAAAAGAATTTGAACCTCTGCCTAACACCATGCACACAAATCAGTTCAAAATGGATTAAAGATCTCAATATCAGACCTAAAACCATAAAGTACATTGAAGAAAATATAGGAAAACCCTCCACGACATTGAAGCTAAAGGCATTTTCAAAGATGAAACACCACTAACAAAGCAACTGAAAGAAAAGATAAACATATGGGACTACATGAAATTAAAAAGCTTCTGTACCTCAAAAGAAACAGTGACCAAGATACAAAGACAGTGAACAGAGTGGGAAAGAATATTCACCTAATACCATCTGATAAGGTATCGAGGATGCCGCTGGGGTTCCAGACAGTGTCAGGACAGAAGTTCTCTTCTACCTTCGAGGATACCAGGGAACAGATGAAAACTTATGAGTCTGGCACAGTTCCAAAAAGGCTTTTAATAATACAAAAAGTTCTTCCATAGCAATCCAATATAATGAAAGAACTCTAGCTCTGGTCAGAACTTTGACCATACAAAAGAGCCCAAGTCTCCCACCAAAGAGAGAGAATCTCACCCAAGAGGAGTCCTACCCAACAGAAGGAGCAGGAAAAAAAGGGGAAAAAGAGAAGGGGCCTCAAGTCAGTCCCCTTATATATACCCAAAGTAATCCTATCTGTGACAGGGAGGGTTGAGTCAACAAAGAACCCTAAACAGACTAATGCCTATAAGTGGATGGACATGGAGAGGTTCATGTTGAGTGAAATTAGCCAGAAGGAAAAAGACAGATATAAAATGACTGAATTTATTTGCCTGACATAAATACATATATATATACATATATGTATATGTATATATATATTATGATACCAATATCCAAGGTCAGGCAAAACATGAATCAGGAGATCAGGAGGTCTTGTGAAAGGTGGAATCTACACAAGTACGTGGAAGTCAGAGGTTAGGTAAGACAGAGAAGGGAACAGCGTGCTAATAATCATCAAAAACGATAATACCAGCCTAGAACTGAGCATTGAATATAGGCAAAAAGATACACAAGATAACCTCTAAATGTATATATTGCGATCCACAATGTGTAAGGAGAGAGAGAGAGATGAAACTAATAGAGAAGAGAGAAGAGAGAGAGAGAGAGAAAGAGAGAGAGAAGAGAAGAGAGATAAAGAACTTGCCATAGAGGCAGGATAGGGGAGGGGGAGGAATTGGGGTTATTGGTGGTGGGAAATGGGCACTGGTGGAGGGATGGGTGCTGGAACACTGTATGACCGAAACCCAAACATGAATATCTTTGTAGTTGTATATCTCACGGTCATATAATAATGTATTTTAAAAATAAAAAAATAAGAAAAAATAAAGTTACTACTCTATGTCAGATACTATTTAGCTTTTTAGAAAATAATTGATTTAGGGCCAGAGAGTAGAGGGTAAGAGGCTTGCTTTGCATGCATCTCACCCTGATTCAATCCCGAGCACTGCAAATGGGCCCCTGAGTTACGTAGATGCGCCTCCATGGTGGTTTAAGTGAGGCAGGAAGGAGAGAGACAATCATTTTCTCCTGGTCCTCCTCTGCCACCCCAAGACCTGCTGAAAAGGCTGGGACTAAGTCTGTAAGTCCATGAGTCCCTACGTGGCTCAGGCCACAGCTCAAGAGAGATGATGCGGGCAACACATGTGTGCTCAACCACGTCAGGCACCATGTGTGCTGAAGCATCGCATGGGCTCCAACAGTGTATGTACACCCTTCCTTTGTCCAAGTTGTCTTTTATAGGTTTATCCCAAACTGCCCCCACTTGGGGCTTCTACCTACATTAAAGTCCATTGCTAGGGCAGTTGCCAAGGGGGTAATGTTGGGAATGGTGGATGATCTTTGAAATTCCTTCCCTGTCCTTTGTTCTGAACTTCTTTCAGAGGGGTCCAGCCTTCCCTGGGTCTCTTGGCTCCAGGTGAAGACTAAGACTTATTAGGTCGTAGTTCCTGTTTCTGCAAAATGGACTTTTTGCAGCCTTGGAGCTGTTGGTTTTATTACATCCTAGGAATTCCATTGCCAGGGGCTCTGTCCTATCTATCTGCCCACATCATGAGTAATGCCAGGAGGGATCCTTGAACACAGAGCCAGGAGCAAACCCTGACACAGCCAGGTCTGACCTAAACACAATCCCACCCAACTCCCCACCCACCCCCAAACAAAAAAGAAAATAGTTATCCCTAGACTCTAGTTCTTTTCCCCATTTTGTCTTCTTTGGTTCTATTTGCTGTTGCTGCTGAGCTCTCGAGCCTGCTGAGTGCTCACACACTTTAGGTGACACAATTAGGATACACAATTGGTCAGAGTGCACTGAACATCACACACGTCATTGTGGCACCAGAGATCAACCAGCAGTGCTGCTAGAATCACACCTGGCATGTGGAGTGAGATGGGGATCATTGCTGCAGGGCAGGCACTTTACCACTGAGCCAGGCATGGGTTCCACTGGCTATTATAAACTTCCCACTTCACAGACAAGACAAGGAGGGCACAGAGAAGTTAATTTGCCCTTAACTATGCTTACAGTGAGCGGTCAAATGAGAACTTGAACCCAGGCAATGACTACAGAAACGTGCTTTTGGCTTTCTTTCTTTCTTTCTAGGCTGATACCCAGTAGTGCTCAGGGGCTCTGCAGGCTCTGTGATTGGGTATCACTGAATTGTTTGTGTAGGATGCTCTTCATTTTCAATCCTATTTGCTAGCCCTGGGTTTTTCAAATGAGTGGTTGTTTCTCTATCCTATAAGCTTTTTTTTATATGTTTATGTTTCTATAAACAATTTCTGAATAGACATAGGAAGACAGTTAAGGCAATCCATTTATGAGTTAATTACCTCTGAATTAATTGCTCTTGGGCTTCCACCATATTTCCTAACTATAAACCTCAACTGCCTTTTGATTCTAATTTTTCACACTCCAAAAGGAGGGTCCCACTGTGGGACTGGATGGACATATGGGAAGCAGCCATGAAACACCCTGGCTTTGACATGGGACATCTTACACAATATTCTAAGGGCAAGGAACAAGCTCTGTTCTGACCCAAGCTCTGTTCTGACCCAAAGTAGTGGATCGATAGGATCCTGATCATTCCTGATTGGGAATGATCTATTATGCAAGAGAAATGCATTCTGGGCTATATGGTGCATTCTCCCCAGAAAAGGTAATCCTGGGTGTATATAAATGTTCATCTCTCTTACCGTGCTTATACAAAAATGACTAGAAATACTATTGAAATGACTTTTACCAGCCAAGAATAAGAGAAAAACAATGTTCCCAGGGTTCCTCCCTATAGCTCCCAGGAGCAGGGACGTGGCCCCCTGGTGGTTTTGCCCAGGTTAGGGAAAGCTCCCTCCCACCTCATTTTTTCAGGGATAAAAGAGCCTTTTACCTTCTGTAAATCCCTGCCCTCCCACCCGTCTTGTGTGTGTGTGTGTGTGTGTGTGTGTGTAGTTAGAAGGAGTGAGGAATGTGTGGAGAAAAATTACAGCCTTAGTTTTCTAGAACAGATGGTCATACTTCTTTGCCCCTCAGCCAGAGGAAACGATTGCTGGCCCCAAATACAGACCAGAGAATCCATCAGACCACAGTATCTGTTGGGGACCCTGAACAGCCCCAACAGTTTGTAGAATATGTGGTACAGGGGATCAACCCTGGGTCTCCTATATGCAAAGCATGAGTTCAGATCCATGACCCATTGAGTTTTTTCTCTGGACCTCATGAGAAGTTTTGGTTTTTGTTATGGTTTTAAGCTAAGAGCCCTCAAAAATTCATGTGCTATTCCAGGGACTCCTGAATCTCTTAAGTGTGACCGGTACCCAGAGTTGATTATTTTTGCTGCTGTTCATCCCAGCCGATTCCCAGGTAAATTTCCACTCCATGCTAGACTCCTAGCAAGGAAAACACAAGAATCTAGTGAGTGAATAGAATTGGGAGGTTCTTAGTTACAACTGGTAGGGCTTCTAAATATTTATCTAACATGTTTTCTCAAATTTTTATCACACAGAAGTTACTGTGTCCCATATGACATAGTTTGAGGGGCCAAGATATAGTACAGAAGGTCTGGCACAGGCCTTAGCATGTACCAAACCTGGGTTTGATCCCTGGCACTACATGACCTTCCCAGGTGTAGCCTTGGACGCTCCCAGTGGCCGCTGTGGTCTCTGGCATCCGGGCTCAAGCAGCATGACACCCTCAGCCCCGGCATTAAACTGGCCAGATGGTTGAGAACCACGAGGGATGGTCCCCCAAACCCTTAAGCATGATTTGGGAGAATTCCCCCCCAAAATAGGGAAAACAAATCATCTGGGACAATAAGGTACTACAAAAAACATTTTAAAGACTTTTTTTAAAAGAAAGGGAACTAGAAAATTACCATATTTCAAATAAAATTGATGACTATGGAAATAAAAACTTAACCCAGAGTTCTCCTATGACACAAAATTATAGACCATCTGGATGAAAAACGATGTTTGTCACAGGAAGTAACAGAAAGCTGTCAGGAGGTCTGCCCTCTCCTGAGTCCGAATAAATCTATCCTGCCTACGGATTTTCCAATAACGTGAGCACAGAAGCACAATTCTGAGTTGCTGGCCTCACAATTTTCGTAGCTGGGTCTTCCCTCACCATTCTATAAGACTGGTTGCATATTTTTCTTTCAGTCAAAAATGACCTTTGTTGATAGAGTTAAAAGCCACTATCCCATGTAATTAAAGATAAAGAGCAAACTGAACATTCTCTTTTGGAACATGGACTCTTCCTGTGGTTACCAAAAGCAAAAACAACTTGAACTGCTTTCCAACTGTGATTATACATTCAGCCAAATCAGCAATTATAAATTAATGGCTTTGTGCATGGATTTAGAATGAGTAGAACAAGGAAAGAAGCTATTCTCAGAAAAAAAAGCCCCTGGAGGAGGAAAAAGGGTGTTTTCATGTTCCATTCAGAAAAGTCAAGGAAGGAGCTGTGAACTTTCCAATGGCCTTGACTGTAGAGATGGGGGAAATCCAGTTTCTTCTGCTTGTTAAAGACCATTGCAATTTACAAGTTTTAAATAAAATGCCTCATATTTATAAAAAAATAAATAAATAAAATCCAATGATGTCTAGCAAAAAAAAAAAAAAAAAAAACTTCCGTTTTCATACCCAGGGCCAATAGACAAACTTTGGAAGGACAGGATATTTTTATAAATAAAAATTTTAAAATAATAAAAGAAAGAAAAGATTTCAACATGCAGCTGTATCTTGTCCTTCACCAGATATACCAGAGCAGAGCGGGCAATTGTACAGTGGGTAGGGTGTTTGCCTCGCATTCAGCCAGGCAGAGTTCAATTCCCAGGATATCATTTGGTCTCCTGAGCCCGCCAGGAGTAATTCCTGAGCGCAGAGACAGGGAGTAAGCCCCTGCACAGCGGGCTGTGGTCCCAAAGCAAACAACAACAGAAAAAACAGTGAGGAGACCAGGGCTGAGCCCAGACTCATTTTGCATAGGCAAGCCCTGGTACCACATGCCTCTCACTGCCCAGACTCCCAGCTGTCGCCCTAGTATCCTGGAGCAGAGAGGGGCTAAGCACTGCTGTGAGGATCCCCAGCCCCCCAAGCTTTATCAGAAATATCCCCTAGTCCTCCAAACAAAAATGCTACTTTAGAATTGTACAGAGTCCCTGAGAGTATATTGAACATCTTAAAAAAAAAAAAAACCCAAATAACTAAGTTAGATTATGGTTTATTTGGTCTGCTGTTGTGGTTGCTGTTTTGACTCTTTTGGTGATGCTCAGGGGTTACTTCTGGCTCTGCTCTCAGGAATCACTTCTAGCAGTGCTCCAGGGACTATATGGGATGCCGGACATCAAATACAGGTTGGTTTCGTGGAAGGTTACCTTACACACTACTATTGCTCTAGTAGATGAACTAAATTAAGTTTTAACCTGTTCACCAAAAGAAATCTACAACCATTGTGATTATTAATATCCAAGGAATCTGAACATAATAAAATACTTAAATATAAAATCATATGACTTTGTCTTTCATCATTTTGTAAGGATCTCCTAGGCTCAGGATTATCCTGAGTTTAATAAATACTAATTGTCATAATTGTATAATTATATGCAGAAATAGAGAGTAAAGAGGTTTCCAGATGTTTTATAACAGCAATCATTCTTTTATTATAGTACAACACTATACAATAGATCACCCTATTAAAAAAGTTGAAATTTTATTTTAATATATATTTAATACATGATGTATACTCATTAATACTGACTTAAAGGACAAATTAGTTTTTTATTTTTTATTTTTACAATTACAAAGATATACAATTAAAAAGTTCATATTTGGGTTTTGGTCATACAGTGTTCCAGCACCCATCCCACCACCAGTGCCCATCTCCCACCACCAACGTCCCGGTTCCCTCCCCCTCCCCCAGCCCTCCTCCATGGCAGGTTCTTTATTTCTTTCCCTTTCTCTCTCTTTCTCTTTTCCTTCCCCTCCAGACTATGGGTTACAGAATATACATTAAAGGGTTGTCATGTGTATCCTTTTGCCTCTATTTAATGCTCAGTTCTAGGTTGGCATTAGTACCCTCGACAATTGTTAGCACACTGTTCCATTTTCTGTCTTACCTAGCCTGACTCCCACACGTTTGTGATAATTTCCACCTTTGACAAGACCTCCTGATACATGTAAAACACAGTTTTCAGACATTTCCTGAGTATCTTATCCTTAGCTGAGTTTCACAGCTCCTGAACAGGACAAAAAAATTATATGCCTACATTGTTTGGAAGCAACCACGGTTAGAAAGCTCAATTGAGGGGGCCAGAGCTATAGCAAACAGGGCATGCGCCTTTTACACGACCACCCCGAGTTCAATCCCCAGAATCCAAATGGTCCTCCAGGCACCGCCAGGAGTAATTCCTGAGTACAAAGCCAGGAGTAACCCCTAAGCATTGCCAGGTGTGACCCAAAAAGTAAAAAAAAAAAGAAATAGAAAACTTAATTGCCTATATATGCATATGTGTATATATATGCATGTATATGTGTGTATGTGTATACATACATACATACATATATATATATATTAAGTGATGTAAAGTATCTAATAATTTGTGTATCAAGATTCCAACTTTGGCCTAACTTCAACATCATATAGTAATTTTTGTTATACTCTGCTGCTGCAAAATTTTACAATGAAAAAACATAGTTCAGGGCCAGAGAAACAGCACAAGGGTTAAGTTGCTCACCTTTCCTGCAGCCAACTCTGGTTCAGTGCTCCAGTACAGTATATGATCGATCTCCTGAGCACAAGCCAAACCACCCAACACCCAAAACACAAACCACCACCCCAAACCCCCCCAAAAACACCAAAACACATATCGTTTCAAGAAAGTCAGGATTTATGCTTAGAAAATGCTTTAATCTCTCTATTAATTATTTTATAACACTGGAGGGAATTTTAGCAAAATTTAAAGACTAAATTTGCAGAATATATAAATATATGAGATTCTAAATTCAAAAATGAGGAACACGGCTCATTGGTAGAGCTCAGTGCTGTGAGGCCCTGAACAAAACACAACAAAAAGGTTTAAAAGTTAAAAATAAAACAGACCTTTGATCAGAGACAACAATTTGATTCAAGAACATAACACACGTTTTCCAGTTTAATGCCTGACTTTAGATGAATGAGCTGCCATCTGAAATGAGTTACAAGTATAACTTGGCAATTTGATTAGTTATTAATTTGAATGAACCATCTCAAAGGGTACATGAAAATGTATGCATAAATCAAGAGACGTTCTCTAATTTTAATGAATCATATCTTTCAGGAGAAAAAAAATAGTTCACATGCCAATTAAGGAAGCTATAATCACAAACAATTTGCTTGTGCCTGGAATAAAATTTAATCACTCTAAAGATCATTTCCTTTTCATCTGTGAGGAAAAGCAGTAAATTATTTATATAATTGTTACCTAGAATTTAGGAAAATAAAAGTATAATTAAGTCAGGGACCAGGGTTGATATCAAGTATTGGCTGCCAATCTCACATGGATAATCATTTGGACACTTCCCAGGCACCACTAGTAAGAGAGAGACCCCAGCTGAGCACTTGAAATGTCAGCTGTGTTGCCAAGCAGGCCACTGAGAGCTAATGATACCATCAAAGTTATCTGCCTTGACTTTTCTATTATCATCAAGTAAATTTAGGTACTAAAGGAAATAGGCATATAAAAGGTAAAACACACAAGTTAAGTTACCATTAAAAAAAGTCCACCCCCAATAAAGCATAAAGTGCTTCGTTTCATTCTCACGACTTTGCCAAAATCAAAGAACGAACCGGGTGTCCAGGGGCCATTAGAGTGCTCAGAGCATCTGCCTTACAAGCCAAGTACGTGTGATCATCCCAGTGAGTCCCTAAAAACTGTGCAGGCAGCTTAGCCAGGAATTGTGACCTCTATATGACACCATAGGGACACGCACCCCGCCTCACAGCACTACAAACTGGAGTGTAACCTTTCGCCAGCACCCTGCCGAGTGTGCAAGCCCCCTGCTTGATTGTGACCACTGGGTAACACTGCACTAAAATGTGTATTACAACCAGATGTGTGTGTGTGTGTGTGAACCCACAACACAAAGGGAAAGGGGAAAAAATAAAGTAATTCTGTGGATGTAGCTGAGAGGTCGAGTACCTGCATTAATGTGTGAGGCCTTGTTGTTAGCGCCACAGTACCTCAAACACCATGATAACAAATTAAATTTTTTTTTTTTTTTTGCTTTTTGGGTCACACCCGGCAATGCTCAGGGGTTTCTCCTGGCTCTGCACTCAGGAATTACTCCTGGTGGTGCTCAGGGGACCACATGGGATGCCGGGGGATCGAACCTGGGCCGGCAGAGGCCGGCCACGTGCAAAGCAAATGCCCTACCCGCTGGGTTATCGCTCTGGCCCCAACAAATTAAAATTGAAAGTGTGCACGGGGCCAGAAAGATACAGATAGTAAGGCACTTGCCTAGACTAAAGCCAACCTGGGTTTGATTCCTGGCGTCTCATATGGTTCCCTGAGCCCAACAGGAATGATTCCTGAGTGCAAAGTCAGGGGTAACCACTCCAACTGCTAAATGTGGCTTAAAAACACAAAAAACAGCTGAACCAAAAAAAAAAAAAAAAAACAGAGCCCGGCACATCAGATGTACCCTGAGCACATCAGATGTAGCCGAAAACAAACAAACTATGATTTGAAAAGACCAGAGAGTTAGCAGAGGAATGAGGTACAACTGTGTTCGATCCCCAGCACCATATTCAATTCTTGCCTCAGTTCTTGCCAGAGGTGAGCCTGGCATAGGGGCAGGAGTGAGCCCTGAGCACTGTCAGGTGTGACCCATTCAGGGCTACTCACTGAAACAACCATAGCTGGTGGGGATCCGTAGCGCCATGAGCAGACTGCAACCACGGGTGTGTGAACACCACGGCTAGAAATATCCAGGCCCTGGGAAACTCTCCCAAGGTGCAGGCCCCAGTCAAGGAGAACAACAAAAAGGAGGGAGAGAACAAAAGTAAAAATACACTCCCAGTGCCCGTACCCTCTTCTCTTCCTGCGGCTCTGTCTTTCGTGCCACTTTAGTATAAACTCTGGTGTTTGTTTTCTGCCAGCCACCCTTAGATTTCCTCTTAAGTGAGGAGCAGTATAGAGAGAAGGAATGGCTTCCCTTCCAAAATACTTCCAAAAGAAAATAAGTCACAGTCTCGCTCTTTTTCCACAGGCCAGTAGGGGGCGATGTTCTCCCAGGATTAATTATACATCTAGCTAGGAAATGAATTCTCAGGAGATACAAACAAAAGGCAGAAAAAAGAACAAAACTGGGGCCAGTAAGACTGTACAGCGGGTTGGGCGTTTGTCTTCCACCCGACTGACCTGGGATCAATCCCCAGCATCCTATCTGGTCCCCGAGCACCGCCCGGAGTAATTCCTGAGCGAAGAGCCAGAAGTAACCCCTCAGCATTCTTCATGAAGAATACCTATGACAGCCTAAAAAACATAAGTATGAGCCAAGGGCTAGCGATTGTAGGTGTGTGGTAAGGCAGGTATGATGCCCCGAGTTTGAGCCCCAGCATCACACAGGCCAAAAATTATTGAACCAAGGTGAGGGCCAGGAAGATAACTCCAGCAATAGGGTATCTGCCTCATATTGAAATCCGTTTCATCTCCTGTGCTGCGTGTTTCCCCTCAAACACTGCTAGTGACCCCTCTAAGAATATATAACATTTTTAATCATTAAAAAATGCAAGATGTCGCGCCGGCTCATGCCGGCCTGGGTTCGATCCCGGCATCCCATATGGTCCCCCCGGCGCCGCCAGGAGTAATTCCTGAGTGCAGAGCCAGGAGTAGCCCCTGAGCATTGCTGGGTGTGACCCAAAAAGCAAAAAAAAATAAATAAATAAAAAATGCAAGATGAGAAAATGCAAGATGTTCCACTTAAGGGTTGGCTTCTGTATGCTGATTATTCATACACTGTTGTAGAGGTGATCAAAGGGGAGCTCATGCCTAGGGAAGCCAAACACTATTTCCATCCAAGCCCAGACTTTTACTGATATCACAATTAAGGCAAAAACTCAACCAAGCACTTTAACAGTGGACTGTTCGCTCAAACAATAAGTACTGTCAGTTTGGAAAATATGGAACATAAACAACAGAATTATATCAACTCACCTTCTTGCTTATAAAGTGACACATGGAGGGTAGATATCTTACCTTATCTCTCTACCCTAGATAGAGGGTAGGGTGCTTCTGTGCACGTGGAGGACCTGGGTTTGATCCCGGGCATCCCTGAGGCTCCGGCCAGGAGAGATCCTTGAGCACTGAGCCAGGAATAAGCCCTCAACACTGCAGGATGTGGCCCCAGTGGGTCCAGGCCATCAGCCTCTGCAGGGCCACCCTCTGCTGGGAGTGGCTCCTAGTTTTATATTTTTCACTGAGACTGAGGGTTGGGCCACACTGAGCAGTCTCAGAACTAACTCTCAGCTGTGTGCTCAGGATTCACTCACGGCAGGGCCAAGGGGGCGATTTGTGGATCTCGCCAGCTCCTGGTTTGTGGCTATTTGTTTGTTTCTCAAAATGTATTAAGTGAGGAGCCAAGAGCCAGTCCAAGGGTTATGAGGCATGCAGGCAGATAGGGGAGGGCATGTGGCAAACGGAACTTCTGAGAAGTAATACATCTAATTGTCCTGAAGTTGCAAGAATCAAGGCCTAGACCGGATAAGAACCACCTGGCACGGAGGAGCCCCGGAGGAGGCGGACCCCACAGCAAAAACAAACTTCAGCTGAGCCAGAGATTGTGATTAAGGACTTATGAGACCTGAGCAGCCCCACCTTCGCCAGAGAAGCTCCACACCAAGGTCGTTCATGGCTCTCAGACTCTGGAGGAGCCCCATGTGGGGGCAGCTTGAAGCAAAGCCCTAAAGAAGCCCCTTGTACAAAGGAAGGGCGCACCTCTGCTGCTGCGTGCCTGTGTGCTCTGCGCCCACGTAGCCAAGCACATGTGTCGCCCCGCATCTCCCCTCTTGAGATGTGCCTCTTCATGCGCTCATATCTGATGCTGGTATGTTTGTGTGCTCTCTCTCTCTCCTGTCACCTTGGGAGAAGCTAAGCCCTACCTTTACTTCCTTTTTTTTTAGTTTTTCTTTTTGGGTCACACCCGGCAATGCTCAGGGGTTACTCTTGGCTCTGAACTCAGGAATTACTCCTGGCGGTGCTCGGGGACCATTTGGGATGTCAGGGATTAAATCTGGGTCAGCCATGTGCAAGGCAAACACCCTATATCGGCTGAGCTGTTGCTCCGCCTCCCAGGTTCTCTCCCTTGAGCACATTACACTTTCACTTTCTCTCCCTCCTTCCCTTTACTCATCACCTCCAAATAAAATGTTTTTACATCACTGTTCTTTTCTTCCTGAAATTCTTCTGAGAGTAAAAGACAAGAGCCTGCGAGGCTAGGAAGGGCCTAGCCTTCCCAGCCAGCCCCGGGGTGGCAGACATAATCCACCCGTGGGACCCAGAGACTTCAGTAATGGCACATGCCTAGCGTGCTCCTGATCCAGGTTTGATTCCTGGCACCACATAGTTCACCAGTTTACCTGGTGTAACACTGGGGGTCCTCAAGCACCTCAGCATGTGCCCTGAAGAGGCCCCCAGCACTGCCACTGTGGCCCCGTGAGTCCCGGCATCCCAGAGACAGAGCCGCGCACGTCTTTGAGCCCTTGTGTTAAACTGCTGGGCAGCGGAGGGAATAAGCGCTGGGACTCTGTAGACCATAAAGTGCATGAGCAAAGGGCAATTACCAACCCCGACTCAAAATAAGTAGCCCTTATAAATGTTAGAACTTTTTTTGTATTACTCCTCAAATGACTTCACCAAACGGAAGAGTAACCCCTTATTGCATTCAGGGTAAAACTAAACCTTTGATCACCTAAAGATCAAGCTTGGGCTAATTAGTAAAGGGGCCAGACCAGACGGTGATAACCAGCCCAAAAGGAAAGAAAAGAATCCCGTGACTAAGCAAGCAGATGGCCACTCTGCTTTGATGAACAGACACTCCGGTTTAGACTGATGGCCCAGCTCTGGGAGATCTTTAGCTTAGTTGGTCCCAGGAGAGCCCAGGAGGCCAGACTCAGGGATTCATTCGAGCTAGAGACCTTCTCCCCAAAAGCGGCTTCCATAATTCATAACAAGCCTAATGCTTCAGTCAACAATTACAAACTAGGGGGCCGGAGCGATAGCCCAGCGGGTAGGGCGTTTGCCTTGCACGCGGCCGGCTCATGCCGGCCTGGGTTCGATCCCGGCATCCCATATGGTCCCCCGAGCGCCGCCAGGAGTGATTCCTGAGTGCAGAGCCAGGAGAAACCCCTGAGCATTGCCGGGTGTGACCCAAAAAAAAAAAAAAAAAAAAAAAAAAAAAAAAAACAATTACAAACTAGGGCCCACACACCTTCAGGCTTCTTTCTTTGGGCTGCAGGCAGGCAGAGTAGAAAAGGAAAAGCAGACCCCTCTTCCTTCGTTCTTCCAAAGATCATTTTAAAAAGCAAGATTAAAAGAAACCACACCTTGGGGGCCGGAGCGATAGCCCAGCAGGTAGTGCATTTGCCTTGCACGTGGCCGGCCTGTGCCGGCCCGGGTTCGATCCCCCGGCATCCCATATGGTCCCCGAGCACCGCCAGGAGTAATTCCTGAGTGCAGAGCCAGGAGAAACCCCTGAGCATTGCCGGGTGTGACCCAAAAAGCAAAAATAAATAAATAAATAAATAAATAGATAGATAAAAAAATAAATAAATAAATAATAAATAAATAAATAAATAAATAAATAAAAGAAACCACACCTTTCTTAAATGATTTATGTATATTGTAAGTCAATGTCAACAAAATAGTTGGGGCTGGGGTAGAGCTCAAGTGGCAGAACACATGACACGTGGCAAAACACACGACACGTGGCATTTGCTCTGTTAACCCTGTGTGGCTTCCATCTGCTCCCCCACACCCACAGCACTGTCAGAAACCGTCCTGGCCCCCAAGCAACAGCGCAAGTCGCCCCTTTGAATAAACTTCATTTAAAAAACTTGTTAACAGATACGAAAGTAAACTCAGGCCTTGGAACAGGATCAAAGGGTAAATGAGTAAAGTGAGGAAAGGAAACAGGGTTCCAACTTCAGAGCCCCGAAGCATACTTCATATACTTCCCAGGTATTGCTGTACCGCTCCAGTGCACTCAGTAAAGTCTATCTAGAGTGAACTGTCCCTAGAACCCAGAGAGAAACTTCTTAGGGGCCAGAGACTGGCTCGACAGTAGAGCACTTACCTGGCACAGGTGAGGCCCAGGGATTGATTCCTGCCAACACCAAGAAATAAAAATAAAAGGCTAAATGTAACTTTATTAAACTGCAAGTGTCTATTATCTATTACAGAAAGAGCAAATAAAATCATAGATGTTTCTGACTATGCACACGTAGAATGCACATATCTTTAAGCATTTGTTTCTTCACATAGACATCTATTAAAACAAGGTGACAAAAAAAACAGATGTGGACAGACGGGCTTAAGGTTCAGTTCAATTTTAAGTATTTGAAGGCATTGCAGATCAGAAACTTATAAACAGAAACCTGGGGATTAGCTAAAGCAAATGAAACTGTAAGTTTGATCCCCAGGGTCACCCTCATCCTAGAAGCACAAGCCAGGGAACACTGCTAGCTGTGCAGGGAGATTCCCACAAATTCCGTCCATACTGCAGCCGAGCACATCCAACAACCCAACTAAAAGGCGCATCTTCAGTGAGCACCAAGACAAAAAAAAAAAAAATGCAAGCACTGAGTGCAAGCACTTTACACAATCAAGTATGGGAGCAACATGATCGAATGCAAGCCCGCAGTCATCACGGAGCAAAGGGCAGCAAAGGGAGCAAAGGGAAGGGAAGGTGGGTTGTGTGTGTGTGCGTATGTGATTTTTGTGACTTTATTACATCATCAGCTAGTTTTCAGCCACATTGACAGTCCATAGACTCTTTAAATTGGTAACAGGTACACAGGTAAACAAGGTATAAATCTTGTTCAGTGAAAAGGAAACGTTTATGAAAAAAATTTTAACAATAAAAAATTGGTGGCTTTCAACGTCAGTTTGAGCTCACTGTCATTAGTTCAGTGATTAGCTCAGTCATTAGCTCCACGGGCCTCAGGTTTCCCTTTGTTTTCTAGCCCTACATATACACATATATGTGATATACATGTGTAATTTTTTATATTCATTATCACTATCTTCCCGTTCATCATCGATTTGCTCGAGCGGGCACCAGTAACATCTCCATATGTCCTGTCTCATGCTAGTAGAGCCCAAGGGCATCTGCTTGCTCCAGGAACATAAAGAGCCTCAGACAATTATATTAGGTCATGGGAATGACCTAATATAATTGTTACTGGTATTTGGCATATCAAATATGACACGGGCAGCTTGCCAGGTTTGCCAAGTGGGTGGCATACTCTTGTAGTCACCTCTAAATACAGCATTTATTGATGAACAGCGCAGCGGCAAGCCGGGCTGTGATAGGATCATCTGCTGCTGGGTGGAGTTCTGAAGAGAGGAAAGTCCGATGTGGAAAGATGGCGGCCCTAATGGAGTGGGGAGGGGTCGCTCTTGCTTGTTGTGAGGCCCTGCTGGAATGGCGGGCCAGGGCTAGAACCCGCCATCCCTCCCGGGTGCCTCATGAGCTGTTGGGCACAGGGAGAGCAAGTAGCAGCTCTGCCCCCATGTCTGTAAGTTTCTGGATCAGCATACCTGGGCCGAATTTAAAAAAAAAAAACTGCTGCAGGGTGGGTGTCGATGATAGGATCGCCTGCTGCTGGGTGGAGTTCTGAAGAGAGGAAAGTCCGATGTGGAAGATGGCGGCCCTCATGTAGTGGGGAGGGGTCGTCTGGCTTGTTGTGAGGCCCTGCTCTGGCAGCGCTGCTCCTGGAACCTTCTAAGCTGTCCACACGCCTCTTCCGTGGCCAGGGCCCAGGGAAGACAGTCTCCTGCAGACGCAGCATCAAACAGGACAGCTGCCCACGTTGTTCTCTGGAGCCTTCAGGAGGCGCCTGAAAGATACAGCAGATCCCCACTCGGGCCAGTGGGGCCAAATAATATATAATTTTTTATATTAATCATCTTATAAACCAGTTTCCAATCACTATTTCTCCCAGTATTTTTAGCAATATCATTATGCATTTAATTGAAGTTACACATTAAAATTCTAATCATTTTTCCCAAATACCTTCACAAACATATTAAACAGGAAAAGGAAGTTAGAGTTAGGAATTGGGAGGCTAGAAAAATTTCTTGTTTCTAAAGGATTGGATATGACTGCCAACAATTTCGTGGTTTTAGCTGCTTTCAAAAGAAGGAATGTGATAATAGCTCCTGAGTGGAATAATTTTTGGCTGGACTTGATTAAATCTAAGCTTAAAACTTACAGAGAACAGCTTGGACTGCATTTTTTTTCTTTTAAGAAACAACTATGCATTTCATCTTCTTGTGGTCTTGCCAAACTCAGGGCCTTTTGGGAGTCTGGCAGTAGATTAGACACTAACAAAGAGAGAGCTATAATACCCTGGGTAATATGAGTTACATAACTCCAATCAACACTAATGAGGTGTGTGTCTCACTAAAACCCTGCATGTGTCACTTGGGGAAGGCCCAAAATGATTCTGAGGTCCTTTCCTTTCACAAAGGGCGATTTCATTAAGCTCCCAGAAACTAACCAGTCCGAGAGAGAATGAATGACGGACACTACGCACGCTCAGCTGGTATTTTTGTTTGTACTCTAATGTCTTTTTCCTTTGGAAAGGAAATTATTTTACACTCCCTAGAAATGTGTCTGGATTTTGCAGCCAATCTCTTGAGCTGTTGACATCATTTTTTTTTTTTTGGTGACATTAAGATGAACGATTCTAATACCGCTGTTGATAATTCAAGAATGCTTGGGGAACTCTGGGTTCTCTATCCCCCAAGTTCACATGTAAAATTATATCAAATATTAAAAACCATTCCACGGGCCTCTGGTTCTAGGACATGATGGCCCAAGCACACCTCTGCTAAATTCCACTTTAAAAAAAAATAATAATCTCCAAACCATTGATATAAAACACAAATTAGAAAAACTAACTTTTTCAAGTGCTGAAAGAAAACAACTTTGAAAATATCTCCCAAGAATGAAGGAGAAATAAGACATTCTCAAAAAAGCCAAGTAAGAGGATCTGTCGCCAGCAGACTGCCCTGGAGGATGGTGAAAGAAGTTCTTGAATCAGAAAGCAAACAATCAAAGAAGGAATCTTGGAACACGAGGAAGGAAGAGGAAAAAGAATACTAGTTTATCTAGGGAGTGGCTTTAATGGTTTGCTTCACCAACCTTTCTAATCCTTTATTTCAATAATGGCTAGGAAAAAATAGGTATGAATATCTTCCCGATGAGTTGGTATGAATGTCCAATAAGTGCCAAGAGGCAAAGTCATCATGAGACTTCAATTTAAAGTCAAATGATTAAGTGGCTTTAAGTGTTGGCAATGCCTTATCTCTAAAATGTAAATCTGTATGTGTGTGTGGGAAGGCAGACCTGGAGTGTTGCACTTTTTAGGACTAATACTTTGAAAATGGATTCAGCCCCCTTATTAACAGATTTGTTTTCAATAGAATGGCTAAGTCAAATTTATTATGACTTTTTAAGAAAAAAAACTCAGGGAAGTTGGAGCATTTATTACATATTTTACTGTTTAGTGTCATAATATGGGCCTTTGTATTTGTAAAACTGAATGATTGTGGGGTTGTGAAAAACATGTACTTTTTCTTTACATGTTCTTTACTCTTGAAGTTTTGAAAGATAGGCTACCTTCTGTTCTAATGTAAACAGGGCCCGGTGACAGTACAGACATTAGTGGGGTTGGATTCCCAACACCCCATGCTGCCCCTAAGCAATGCTGGGTGCTTCCCTGGAGTCCCAAGTACTCTCAGGAAGCCATTAAGTCCCCAGCACTCAAGAGGGCCTGAGCAAATTCACAACCTCAAGCTCAGGCACTGAACAGCCAGTGGGACACAAAGCGTATCAAGGTAGGGGTAGGGAGGGGCACCAACAGCTCTGTCCTTTGACTTTATTCAGACCTTCCTTGAGAACCAAGACACGACTCCAAACTCACAGGCTGTTTGCAACTTACTGAACACAAACAAACAAAAAACATACTAATCCTTAATAAATCAAAATCCAATTAGGAAAACTGACACACATATTAAACAAATTTGAAGGAACAGCATAAGAAGCCAAGAAATAAATAAAATTCCTCCTGGGCCTTAAGATATTAAAAGGGCATCATCTAAAATTAATTAAGGAGAGACTTGCTTTTTAATAAATTGTTTTTATAACAATTGAACAGCCACCTGCAGGGGGTGAGAGGATAACCCCACAATCTGCATCATGATAAACTCTAAACTATTAGACTTTGATGGAATAATAGAAATGAAGAAATAATAAAAGAAAATAGAAACTATTTTAATTTTATTATACCATTGTTAGATATACAATTACAAGATGTTCATGTTTGAGTTTTGGTTCTACAGTGTTCCAGCACCCATCCCTCCACCCGTGCCCATTTCCCATCACCAATGTCCCCACCTCCCTCCCCCTTCCCCAGCCTGCCTCCATGGCAGGTTCTTTTTTTCTTTTTTTGGGTCACACCCGGCGATGCTCAGGGGTTGCTCCTGGCTCTGCACTCAGGAATTACTCCTGGCGATGCTCGGGGGACCATATAGGATGTCGGGGATCAAACCCAGGCCGGCATAGGGCGGCCGTGCAAGGCAAATGCCGTACCCGCTGGGCTATCGCTCCGGCCCCATGGCAGGTTCTTTATCTCCTTTCTCTCTCTCTCTTCCTCTCTCTCTTCCTCTCTCTCCCCCCTCTTTTTCTCCTTCTTGTTTCCCTTTTTACACATTGTAGATTGTAATATATTCTAGAACATGATTGATTTCACTAGTTTGATGTACCGCAAGGCTGGGACAGCTGGATGGCAGCTCTCCCGTGTGTCTGAGTCTCTGCATCATGGCCAAGAGCCCCAAGGCAGTTCATGGGTGGGGCCACCAGGCCTCCAGGACGGGTCAGAGAGGGGACTGGGGACCCCAGCTCCATCTCCAGGAATGTCCAGTGACTTCCACATCTGAGAACCGCCTACCTGGGCCTCGAACTCGGCTGGTCTGAGCTGGTCTTGAGATCAACGTCTCTCTTGAGTGGGTTCTGATGAGCTGTGGGGTCGGACCACAAAAATGGTGGCTATTATGGTGAGCGAGTCTCATCCAGCTGCTTCCAAGGCCCTCCAGAGGTGATGGGCCCATTCCCAAAACCCATCTTGCCTCCTGGGACCCTCATGGTCAGTTGAGCTAAGGGAGAGTCAGGTGGTAGCTCTCCCCAGCGTGTCTCAGAAACTTTAGAGTTTCTGATTTTAGTTCTAACTTTTAGAACTCTGAAGTCAGGGAAGTTTTTCTGAACACAATATAAAATGCACAAATCACACACAGAAGAAACAACTGACAACACTGAGCACACAAAAAAATAAAAATGTTCTGGGACCAGGAAAGTCATTTACTAATAGAAAATTAGCCTTGCATATGTGAGTCCTTAGGTTTGATCCATAGGACCAAAAATATAATAAGGGCCCAGGGAGAGCTCATACTTACCAGCCCATATGCCTGGTAAGTATGAAGCTGGGAGGCAAATGAGCCATTGAGTTCAATTAAAAATTTAAATCAGTCTTTGTAATGTGTAAATTAATGCTCTATTAAAGAATATCTATGCTAATCTGCATTGTATTTTTTTCATAATCCAAACTGCAGTTGGTGTTCCTCCTCCATGTTTCCAAAGAACTCCCCACACACAGTGTCTTACTACTCAGTGTTCTAGAATTCTGCTAAAGTCTCTGTGCCACTCTCTGCATTGGTTTCTGAAGGGCAGAACCCTGTGTCTTTGATTCACTGTGATCACAGAACTTAGGAAAGAATGTAGCTCAAGGGTGCCTAATAAACATGCCTGAATTAATTAAACATCCCAGATTATGTATTGTAGCCAATTATAGCTAACACTCTTTTTTAAAGCTTGTAAACTTAGACTCATAAGTTTACAAGTTTGAAGAGTCATAAAAAATGAATTCAGGTCCGAGGAGATAGCGCAGGTGGCAGAGCACATGCCTCCCTCCAGGTGCAAGGTCCTGGGAGTGCCCCTGGCTGTGGACACACTTGAAGCACTGCTGGAGGGAAACCCTGCAAAGAGGGAAGGGAGACGGCCGGATCCACAGTACAGCAGATAGGACGCTTGCCTTGTACACTGTAGGTTGGTCAGTCTAGCACGTCCAGGAGAATTCCTGAGTGCAGAGTCAGGATAGCCCCTGAGCATCACTATGTGTGCCTTCCCCCGCCCCAAAACAAAAAAGAAGGGGAGGGAAGAGCAAGAGATCACTTGATCACTTGAATCCCGTTATTCATCGATTTGCTCGAGCGGGCGCCAGTAACATTTCCATTGGACCCTATCACGTGCCAATGTAGCCCAATGGCATCTGGTTGATTCAGGAATATGAAGAGTCTCAAACCTTTCATTCAGGGTCTTGACGAAGAAGTCTGACCATCTTGTAGGTGGGCGGCCACATGATCTTTTGACATCCTGTGGGATTCAGTCGGTAACGGCTCTAGTCCAGTAGTTGTCTCCAAATTGCATTACATGTCCAGCCCATCTGATTTTCGAAGCCTTGGCAAACGAGACAGTGTCCCTCATTCTGGAATAGCAACGGAGGTCGGAACTCCGGATTCCTTCTTTCACTTGAGTGAGGCGTGATATTCCAAGCATAGTTCTTTTAATTCCTCTCTGGGAGACCTGAATAGCAAGAGATAGGAAAGAAAATATTAAAAGAAAGTATCTAGGGGCAAGAAAGATAATAGGGCACTAGCCTTGCACTAGCCAGATCTGGATTCAATCCCCAGCTTCTTATGCATGGCCAGGAGTAATTCCTGAGTGCAGATCCAGGAGTATGCCTTGTTCATCACTGGATGTGGCCCAAAAAATCCAAAGAAAAAAGAACAAAGAAAATATCGGGTGATAGAGTACTCTTTTGCAGCATCTTTACTGTGACAGAACTCTGTGGAAAGTATTTCAGATTAATTGGTTTCTTTTTTTTTTCTTTTTTTGGTCACACCCAGCAATGCTCAGGGGTTTCTCCTGGCTCTGCATTCAGGAATTACTCCTGGCGGTGCTTGGGGTCCATATGGGATGCCGGGGATCGAACCCAGGCCGGCATGGGCCAGCTGCGTGCAAGGCAACGCCCTACCTGCTGGGCTATTGCTCCGGCCCCAGATTAATTGGTTTCTTAGAGTGTTATATGATTTTTCCTTATAATGCAAATACTTGGTGAAATTTTTTTCAAATCCTTTACATGTTGAAACTTCGCATTTTCCAAACTGGAGCACATGTACAGTATGAGGAGGCGCCTAGTTGCGTCCCTGGTTCTGAATGGCCCTGGGCAGCACAGCTGGTGTGGCCCTGTGGGTCCCCAGCTCCTTGCAGGGGGCAGCGGTGGGAACTGAAATGTCAGACCCACAGAGGCACGTACTACTGGAAATTGTTCCTACCCCCTTAACATTGCTTTGAAGGCCCTCACTGTATCACTGTCTTCCCGTTCATCATCGATTTGCTCGAGCAGGCACCAGTAACATCTCCCTATGACCTGTCTCATGCAAGTAGAGCCCAAGGGCACCTGCTTGCTCCAGGAACATAAAGAGCCTCAAACCATTCCATCAGGTCATGGGAATGAGGTCTATAATTGTTACTGGTATTTGGCATATCAAATACGACATGGGTAGCTTGCCAGGCTCTGCCGTGCGGGTAGCATACTCTTGTAGTCATCTCAGAATCCAGCATTTATTGATGAACTGCGCGGCCGCTGGTCTGCTGGGTGGAGTGCTGACGAGGGGGAAGTCCGGATGTGGAAAATGGAGGTCCTCATGGAGTGGGGGGTTGTCTGGCTTGTTGTGAGGCTCTGCTGGGGTGGCGGGCCAGGGCTAGAACCTGCCATCTCTCCCGGGTGCCTCATGAGCTGCTGGGCACAGGAAAAGCCAGTAGGCCCTCAGAAGGCCCTCAGAAAAAAATGAAATTTTTCTCTGTTCAGAAAACATTGGAATTTCACAGGAAATTCCATGAACCCAGTAACCGAATGAGCAGGGCAATGCAAGAGCCCTGCTGAAACTGACTGTGACCGTACTGAAACTGACAGGCTCTATGCTACTGAAACTGTCTGGCACTAGTTTCCTACTGAAACCGACGTGCTCTGTTCTTCCAAAAAGGGGCAGCATGTTCTAAGGAAAACTAAAAAATGCACTGGAAAGACTTGTGACTGTCGCGCCTGCTCAACCCAGTGAAAGAGGCCCGAGGTCTCCTGTAGCTCATCATGGAAACTGATCTTCATGGCCAAGCCTGGGGTAGCCCTAACGTGACAAGTAGAGGCTTTAAAATACCATAATTGGTGTTTGCCTGCTTTGTCTCAGCCAATTCCCCAGAACTTCTTAGTAGTAACGGGGTACCCTAAGTGGAGAGTTCTCCAGTCTTTCTGTGTTTATGCAAAAGAACAAATCAGGTTTATAAAATCATTTGGCAAATTTAAAGCGAAGATGGAGAGGACATGCTGCATGGACACACATGCTGCCTGAGCCCCTGTGGCCAAGCACATGTGGTGCCTGAGCACGTGTGTTGCCCGTATCTCCCCTCTTGAGATGTGTACTCTCTCTCTTTCTCTCCCCTCCCCCTCCTAAAACCTCCTCAATAAAACCTATTTTACTTCCAAAAAAAAAAAAAGACTTGTGACTGTGAGAACCGGTTTACTGGCTTCAGTCAAACTGAACTTGCATAGCAGTAGAGGTCACCGTATGGTTTCCATTATTCCACAGTCAGATTCAGTGCACCACACCCGCTTAGGAAATCACAAGAGGTGCATGATACACAACACCAGCAAGCGAGGCTCATTCAGAAAGCAGAAGACAGAGAAAGGTAAAGAAACAAAATAAAAAATAAACCACCTGTGTCATCTGGGACACCATTCAGAGGCACAGTTTACTGACCTTCAGTATAAAGAACCTGGTTAACAAGTGTGACGTATTACCAAAATTTTAAGATCAATTCATTTACTTATTCTTTACACAAGTAAGCACTCCAATACGACATAAAAATTTGCTCTTGGGTCAGAGCCATCTAGAGAAGGGAAGTTGCTTGCCTTGCACATGACCCAGGTTTGATCCTGGCATCCTATAAGGTCTCCCGAGCCCTGCCAGGAGTAATGGTGAGTACAGAGCCAGGAGTAAGTCCTGAGCACTGCCAGGTCTAGCCCAAACCCAAAGGAAAAAAAATTTGTCCCATGGCATAGGGGCATCGGTGTTGACTGACATTCAACATACTTGATCACTTGATCACTTGACATCCCATTTCATCGATTTGCTCGAGTGGGTGCCGGTAACATTTCCATTTGTCCCTATCACATGCCTGTGTAGCCCAATGCATCTGCTCGCTCCAGGAATATGAAGAGCCTCAAATCGTTCATTCAGGGTCTTAACGAAAAGTCTGACCATTTCATAGGTGGGTGGCCATGTGATCTTTTGACGTCCCGTGGAATCCAGTCAGTAACAGCTCTAGTTCAGCGGTTGTCTCCAAATAACATTACATGTCCAGCCCATCTGATTTTTAATGTCTTGGCAAATGAGACAGCGTCCCTGTCTCTGGATCGTCAACAGAGGTCGGAGCTCCGAATTCCTTCTCCCACTTGAGTGATCACTTCACTTGATCACTTGAATCCCGTTATTCATCGCTTTGCTCGAGCGGGCGCCAGTAACATTTCCATTGGACCCTATCACGCGCCAATGTAGCCCAATGGCATCTGGTTGATTCAGGAATATGAAGAGCCTCAAATCGTTCCTTCAGGGTCTTGACAAGGAAGTCTGACCATCTTGTAGGTGGGCGGCCACGTGATCTTTTGACATCCCGTGGGATCCAGTTGGTAATGGCTCTAGTCCAGCGGTCGTCTCCAAAGCGCATTACATATCCAGCCCATCTGATTTTCGATGCCTTGGCAAACGAGACAGCATCCCTGATTCTGGAATAGTGACGAAGGTCAGAACTCCGGATTCCTTCTTTCACTTGAGTGAGGCGTGATATTCCAAGCATAGCTCTTTCGATTCCTCTCTGGGAGACCCGAATAGCATTCTCATCCTGCTTTCGTAGGGCCCAGGTCTCTGAGGCGTATGTTAATGCAGGGAGAACGGTGGAGTCAAAGAGATGTGCCCGGAGCCTGAGGTTCTTTGTCCTTTTAGCTATTTCTTAGATGCCTTTTGCCTATTTCTTGCAAAGCATTCCATGCCGCTCTCTACCTCCTGCACAGCTCAGGTTTTAGGTCGTTCATCATGTTGACTTCTCGACCTAGGTACACATAACTGCTGCATTCAGAGATGTTTGTTCCATTGAGAGTGAATGGGTTCTCAGGAACTAGTTCATTTTTCATGAACATAGTTTTCTTCAGATTCAGCTGTAGACTTATCTTTCCACATTCTCGGTCAAAGTCAGCCAGCATTTGTGCCGCTTGGCTAATGTTTGGTGTTATTAAAACGATGTCATCAGCAAAGCGGAGGTGGTGTAGTTGCCGACCATCTATCTTCACTCCCATTCCTTCCCATTCTAATTGTTAAATGATGTTCTCGAGGGTGGCGCTGAAGAGTTTTGGTGAAATGGTATCACCCTGTAGAACATGATATTCCAAGCATAGCTCTTTCGATTCCTCTCTGGGAGACCCGAATAGCATTCTCATCCTGCTTTCGTAGGGCCCAGGTCTCTGAGGCATATGTTAATGCAGGGAGAACGGTGGAGTCGAAGAGATGTGCCTGGACTTGGAGTTTCTTTGTCCTTTTAGCTATTTCTTCAATGCTCTTGAAGGCATTCCATGCCGCTCTCTTCCTCCTGCACAGTTCAGGTTTTAGGTTGTTCATCATGTTGACCTCTCGACCTAGGTACACATAACTGCTGCAATCAGAGATGTTTGTTTAACATACACTTTATATCTATTGGATATGACTAGAATGTATTCCTTTCATGGACCAATAGAATAATGGAAAATGTAGAGCAAATTAGATTTTTAAACAAAAAAATGTATTTGTCCCAGTTTAATATGATGTGGGTCAATCAATGAAATAAATCACTTGTGTATTTTCCTAATTCTATTTTAATTCAGCTATGTTGTTATGCTTGCCTTCTGTGCGGCTTAAACGCCCCCTTGATTTTTAAGTTTTAACAGCTCTTGACAGGCTCTCTATTCAAGAGCTTAATATCTGAGTCCCTGGTTTCATGCAGTGTCCTAGGAGACTGAAAAATCAGTTGCTATTTAAATACAAAACTAAACTAACTGTACTTGTTTAACCTCAAATAACTTACTTTTGATATTTTTTTGTTTTGGTTTTTGTATTATGGCCACATCCAGCAGTATTCAGGGGCTTACTCAGTGTTCTGCACTCAGTGACCGCACCTGGCATTGCTCCAGGCCCCAGATTTCATTTTTTTAAATATTTATTTATTTGGGGGCATTTTGGGGTCTTACCTGGTGATGCTCAGGGGTTACTCCTGGCTCTGCACTCAGGAATACTCCTGGCAGTATATTACTCTGGGCACCATATGGGATGTCAGGGAACGAGTCCAGGTTGGTCACGTGCAAGCCCTACCCCCTGCACTATGGCTCTGTTCTCCCTAAATTTATTTTAAGTTATAAAAGAAAGCAACCTCTAAGCTTTAAAGTTTGTCATGTATGACTCAGATTCTAACCTTGAACTGAACTGAAACTTGGAGATTTGGTGACCATGTTATCTTCTGCACTGCACAGCTGGGTCTTGCTCTTGGCTGGATGCTAGCAGAGTCCGGATAAGCACAAGAACACTATAGATCACTCAAGGCCTACAAAAGAGTTTGCTAAGTAAGTGGACACAGGGCCAGTTGTAAGCTTTGTCTACTCTTCTTTGTCTACAAATATACTGCAAGCAGTATATTTATAAAATATTTATCAAAACTTTGGTAACAAAGATGATGAGAATGGTTTGCTAAGAAATTGAACCAGGTAAAGAATGAGTAGTAATAAGAAGTACCTTCAAAGGATACATTTGAAAAACAAGCCACATTAATACTTAAGTGCGCTTTATAAAGAAATCTAGTGTGTCCTAAATGCTCTGCTAGGTCATAGAATCACTGACAGGAATCAGTCAAGAGAAGGAAATCCTAACAGAGCTCTTCATGAGTATCCAAAGGTTTTACAGGAAACCCAACTTAACAACTGACCTTGGTAGATGCTGAAGATTTCAATCAAATGCAATTGATTGCAAATGTTAGAGACCACAGTTAGACAAAGACAAGGAAGCTGATCAAGGCAGGACAAGAGAAATGATGCATCAGTTCCAGGGGATTTATCATGTAAATCCCTTTGTGTACATTCAATGTGCAGTTCTAGTCTGGCATTACCATTTCCCACAATTAGTAGAACACTAATACATATTGATATCCCACTAATGAATGCAGAAAATGACCCATTGTTGGATGAAGTAGTAAAGGTAGGGTATCTGGCTTGCACGCAGATGACCTGTGTTCAATCCCGGCACCCCATATGTTCCCCAAGACCTCCAGGAGTCATGCCTGAGAGCAGAGCCAAGAAGTAGCTCTAAGTACTGCTGGGTGTGTGACCAATAAGTAAATCACTTGATCACTTGACATCCCGTTATTTATCAATTTGCTCGAGCAGGCACCAGTAATATTTCCATTCGACCCTATTATGTGCCAGTGTAGACCAATGGCATCTGGTTGTTTCAGGAATATGAAGAGCCTCAAACCGTTCGGCTCAGGGTCTTGATAAAGAAGTCTGACCATCTTGTAGGTGGGCGGTCATGTGACCTTTTGATATCCCCTTGGATCCAGTCAATAATGGTTCTAGTCCAGCGGTCGTCTCCAAATCGCATTACATGTCCAGCCCATCTGATTTTCGATGCTTTGGCAAACGAGACAGGGTCCCTGACTTTGGAACAGCGACAGAGGTCGGAACTCCGGACTCCTTCTCTCACTTGAGTGAGGCGTGATATTCCAAGCATAGCTCTTTCGATTCCTCTTTGGGAGACCCGAATAGTATTCTCATCCTGTTTTCGTAGGGCCCAGGTCTCTGAGGCGTATGTTAATGCAGGGAGAACGATGGAGTCAAAGAGATGTGCCCGGAGCTGGAGGTTCTTTGTCTTTTTTAGCTATTTCTTCGGTGCTTTTGAAGGCATTCCATGTCACTCTCTTCCTCCTGCACAGCTCAGGTTTTAGGTCGTTCATCATGTTGACTTCTCAACCTAGGTACACATAACTGCTGCATTCAGAGATGTTTGTTCCATTGAGAGTGAATGGGTCCTCTGGAACTAGTTCATTTTTCATGAACATAGTTTTGTTGAGATTCAGCTGTAGACCTATCTTCCACATTCTTGGTCAAAGTCAGCCAGCATTTGTGCCACTTGGCTGATGTTTGGTGTTATTAGAACGATGTCATCAGCGAAGTGGAGGTGGTGTAGTTGCTGGCCGTCTATCTTCACTCCCATTCCTTCCCATTCTAATTGTCCCATGATGTTCTCAAGGGTGGCGCTGAAGAGTTTTGGTGAAATGGTATCACCCTGCCGAACCCCTCTTTTGACATCAATGATCACTTCCTTGTAGAATGGTGAGATCCTGGTGGTAAAACTGTCGGGGAACGCTGCCGGGGTCCCAGACAGTGTCAGTACAGAAGTTCTCTTCTATCTCCGAGGACACCAGGAGAACAGATGAAAACTCACGAGTCCGGTGCAGTTCCAAAGGGGCTTTTAATAGTACAAATGCTCTTCCACAGCACTCCAATATAATGAACAAACTTTTAGCTCTGGTCCGAACTTAGACCATACAAAAGAGCCTAAGTATCCAGCCAAAGAGAGAGGATCTCACCTGAGCTGAATCCTACCCAGAAGAAGGAGCAAAAGGCCAAAGAGCAAAAAGCCAAAAGCAAAAGGCCGAGGAGTCAAAAGCCACAGGAGCCAAAAGCCAAAAGCTAAAAGGCCCAAAAGTCGAAGGTGCCTCAAGTCAGTCCCCTTATATATGCCAAAGTAATCCTGGGAGGGTCATGTCAACAAAGAACTCTAAACAGAGTGTAGTGCCACACCCTATTGCAGGTATAAACAATCCCGAGATTATCTCTTATGTAAAACACTGGAGAGAGAGGGGGCTTATATAAAGTAATACATCTTAATTTCATGAGCTTCATGTAATCTAGATGGTACCCACAAGGTCCTTCTTATTATTATCTGCACCAGGATGATTCTGAGTATTTGTTCTTGTGTACTGAAAGGGTCACACTCGCCTGCTTAGAGCAAACTAGTATGATCCCTCCTATAGTCTTCCTATAGTCTCAACGTAGCCATGGTGGTAGTCTCCTGGTGAATTCTAACTGTCCCACACTGGGTGCAGTGGGTATAAAGAGGAGCTGTGCCCAATCTAGAAAACATAGAAGTCTTAGTAGATGTATAAGTCAGAAGTTAATCAATCAAGGTGACTTCTGTAACTGCCACACCCTCTAGCAGTGTTTACATAAAAGAGAGGTCTCATTTCAATGAACCTTGGCTTAAATAGATTAAGCTGTGAATAGATTAAGCTGTGAGTGGGCAAAACAACAAAGTTCCCAGTTTATCTAGACCTGTCCTACCATAATATAGCTCATGAAGGATCTTGATTGGGTTTGAACACCCTGTTTGGCTAGGGCTTCGATGACTGCTTCAATCTCCATAGAATCAAAGGCTTTCTTTAAATCAATGAACGTTGAGACAGAGCGGCATCTTGAACTCTATAAACCTCAATGAGCTTGGTTACTGTGTGGATATGGTCGATTGTGCTGAATCCTTTTTGGAAGCCAGCTTGCTCGCATGGTTGTCCTTAATCTAATGTTCTGCCAATCCTGTTTAGGATGACTGGAGTGAACAGTTTGTAGATGATGGACAGCAGGCAGATGGGGCGATAGTTGCCAATGTCATGAATGTCTCCCTTCATGAATGGAACGAACAGGGTGAGAGACTATCTGAGTTCATCATATCCACCAAGACTATTCATGGGAACTCACAGTTCCAAAAGGGTGAAGCAAAACGTTGGACATGGGAATCTCCTGGTGGACAGTTCCACAATAAAATTGACCACATAATCTTCAATCGAAGGTTTTGCCTGACCGATGTCGCTGTCATCCCAAAATTCCAAACAGGCACCTTCATGCAAAATTCTACTTCACGCAATGGGGAGAAAAGGCTGCAAAGATTAAGAAGAGAACTCCCAGGATGACCACCAACTGGGAACTCTTTGGCACCATTGCGGCAACATGGGAAGATGCTATCATTGACGACATCGATGAAGAATATAACTGACTGGTTCAGCACCTGCATGATTACACGAAGAATGCCGAGAGAGAGTGGGACCAAAAAGGACTCCTGTCTTCAAAAAATCTCGCTCATTCGCCAACATGGTAAGGTGCGAGCCTCAGATAACCAAATGCTAACGCCCAAGCTTGCAAAGCAGTGCATAGAAATAATAAAGGAAGACCTCGAAGAGAGAAGAGCAGAAGTGCTGGAGGATGCAATGGAAGCTGGGAAAAGCATTCACAACACCCGCCTGTCCTTCGCCAACTATAAGACAAAAATGACTGCCCTCCGACGTCCTGATGGATCTATCACATCTTCCAGAAAGGAAATGAAGAACATTATCCATGACTTCTACTCAGATCTCTTTGATAGCCATGTTCACCTACGCACATACCAAATTCCGCCAGGATGGATATGTCATTCCCAACGTTCTCCCTTTTGAAATCCAACATGCCATTTTGTCGGCAAAGAAAGGAATAGCACCAGTCCCAGACAAGATTAGACCTGAACACCTGAAGAATCTGCCGTCAGTACTCATCAATATACTGGCTCAGCTCTTCACACGCTACCTGTCTGAATGTAAAGTGCCCTCCCAATGAAAAACCAGCAGAACAGTTCTACTGTTCAATAAGTAAATAGATAAAATAACCTGTTGGATGACAGGCTTAGCTAGTTTGGGAGCTTTGTTGTTTTACCCACTCACAGCTTAATCTACTTACATGCTCTTAAGCCAAGGTTCATTCTAATGAGATCTCTCTTCTATGTAAACACTGATAGCTACAGAAGTCACCTTGACTCTGAATAACTTCTGACTTATTATACATCTACTAAGACTTCTATGTTATCTAGATTGGAGACAGCTCCTCATTATACCCACTGCACCCAGGTGGGACAGTTTGAATTCAGCAGGAGACTGCCATCTTGGCTACGTTGAGACTATCTTTAAGATTATCACTATCTTCCTGTTGTTCATTGATTTGCTCGAGTGGACACCAGTAACATCTCCATATGTTCTGTTGCAAGCCCAAGGGCATCTGCTTGCTCCAGGGACAGGAAGAGCCTCAAACCATTCTTCAAGTCATGGAATTGAGGTCCATAATTGTTACTAATTTTGGCATATCAAATAAAACATGGATAGCTTGCCAGGCTCTGCCATGTAGGTGGTATACTCTCAGTAGAAGGCTCTCATCTCGAGCATTTTGTTTTTTGCTTTTTTGTGTCACACCCGGCTATGCTCAGGGGTTTCTCCTGGCTCTGCACTCAGGAATTACTCCTTGCAGTGCTCGGGGACCATATGGGATGCCGGGGATCGAACCCGGGCCAGCATGGGCCGGCCGCGCAAGGCAAACACCCTACCTGCTGGACTATCACTCCAGCCCTATCTTGAGCATTTACTGATGAAACTTAAAGGGGAAATATCAAGTTTTCTCTTTGGTGGAGCTCTGAGGAACTATGGAGTCTGGATGTTGAGAATGACTGACCTCATGATGTGTGGGTTGCTCTGGCTTCTTGCTAGGCTTACTGGGATGATGGGTATCAGTTAGAACCTGCCTAGAACTGTATACAGTGTATAAATGTGAAAGATCCTGGGAATGACCTGATCCTAAAAATCAGTACTATCTAAGAAAGTTGAGCAACCACAGAGTGGCCACGCAGCAATGGAGCTATGGGTCTGGCGTGGCTCTCTCTTCCGGGGCAGCTGGCATGGAAGTGGAGAAAAGAGCAGAGGAGCCCAAATCTCTGCTCCAAGACCGCCAGCGTGGCCCCCTCCCCGCACGGAGGAGCGAACCCTTAGAGCAATATTGGACTTGACCAGGGGTTGGCTGAGCCCCTTACTGGGAGGTCAGCTCCATGGTCTGCTTCCATGTGGGGCCTTCCTATAATCTTTAAGGATCATACTACTTTGCCCTCAAGCAGGCGAAGTGTGACCCTTTCAGTATACATAGAACAAGATACTCAAAATCACCCTGGTGCAGATAATAAATAAGAAGGACCTTGTAGATACCATCTAGATTACATGAATCCAATTAAATTAAGTTGTATTACCTTATACCAGCCCCCACTCTCTCTCCAGTGTTTTACATGAAATTAATCTCAGAGAAAGGGATTAGTTCTTGTCATAACCCTTTGTTTATAACTATAATAGGGTGTGGCACCACCCTTCTACTAGCTGTTTAGGGTTCTTTGTTGACAGGACATTCCCTGTCCTGTTGGGGGGCCGGAGCTATAGCACAGTGGGGGAGGGCATTTGCCTTGCACACAGCTGGCTGACCTGGGTTCGATCCCGGTATCCCATATGGTCCCCTGAGCACCATCAGGAGTAATTCCTGAGTGCAGAGCCAGGAGTAACCCCTGAGCATTGCCATATATATAATAGGATTACTTTGGTGTATATAAGGGGACTGACTTGAGGCCCCCTTTCTTTTTTTTTTTTTTAATATTTTATTACACCGCCATGTGATATACAATTACAAAGATGTTCATGTTTGGGTTTCCGCTCATACAGTGTTCCAGCACCCATCCCTCCACCAGTGCCCATTTCCCAACACCAATGTCCCCACTTCCCTCCCCCCCCCCCAGCCCGCCTCTATGGCAAATTCTTTATCTCTTCTCTTACACATTGTGGATTGCAATACATACATTCAGAGATCATCATGTATATCTTTTTTCCTATATTCAATGCTCAGTTCTAGACTGGTATTATCATTTTTGACAAATATTAGCACACTGTTCTCTTCTCTGTCCTACCCAACCACTGATTCCCACATGTTTGTGGAAGATTCCACCTTTTTTTTATTGAAAGATGCTATGTAGAGCTTTGGTTCTACAGTGTTCCAACACGCACCCTCCGCCCAAACCCATCTCCCATCACCAATGTCCCCACCTCCCTCCCCACTCCCGCACCTCAACCACTTGGCGAGTTCTGTATGTCATTTCTTTCCCTCTTTATATCTCCTTCCCAACAAACTTTCCTGCTCTTCGTTGACTGCAATGCATTAAAGACATTACTGTTTCACTATTTTAGTGGACCGCTTGCGTCGCCGCGACCTGGGCTCGAACTGGCTTTGCTCTGTTGATCTGGTCTGAGGCCGTTTCGCAGCGTCCGGACAGCAAAACTGGTGGCTAGTGTGGTGGGCGAGTCTCATCCGGCTGCTTCCGGGACCCCTCAGAGGCGACGGGCCCACTCCCAAAACCCATCTGCCCTCCTCGGGGTTCCATGGTCAGCTAGGCCCGGCGCAAGCCGAGCGCGCCAGCCTCCCCAGCCTTCCGTGAGGCCCTGTGCTGGCCCGTGGGCAGCTCGCCGGCAGGGGCCACCAGGCCCGACAAGATGGAGGGGGAAGGGACGACCACGCCTCCATCTGACGACTTCCCGGTGATTCCCGAGGCCCCTTCTTTTTTCCTTTTCTTCCCCTTCTTTTGGGTAGGACTCCTCTCAGGTGAGATCCTTTTCTCTCTTTGGTGGGAGACTTGGGATCTCTTGTATGGTCTAAGTCCTGACCAGAGCTAGAGTTCTTTCATTATATTGGATTGCGGTGGTAGAGCTTTTGTACTCTTAAAAGCCTTTTTGGAACTGCGCCCAACTTCTGAGTTTTCATCCATTCCCCGGCAGCCTCGGAGGTAGAAAAGAACTTCTGTCCTGATGCTGTTGGGGACCCCAGCAGCCCCCTGCCAATGACCCATTTGTGGATGGGGGATCTTGGGCACTTTCGTGGTGGTGAGGTGGTGAGATAACTGTGTCTAGCAAAACCATAAATGTCAACACCGTTGTTAAAATATTACCAGAATTATAATTTTTATTAGTTCAACAAAAATTTTAATTAAGCATTTTTCCTGGTTCCTTATATTATATAAATAAAATGTTACATTATATAAACGGTCCTAAAATATTTCTGTCAGGACAGAGTAAGAGCAAAAAGGCAAGTTCATATAAGGCAAGCATTCTGTCATAATAATAATTTATTATTAAATGATACTTTTTCTTCCAATATTTAGGCACTTTGATTTATAATAGCCAATAACAGAGTTTCAGGCATGCAATGTTCCAACCCCATAGGCAGCACCAGAGGGCCAGAGTCTTCACCAGTGGCCCAGCTCCTCTCCTATTCCCCCATCCAGCACCGGGCAGACTCTGTTCCACAGCCTACTCGCAGAAGACATCACCATTGTCCAATGGTTGCTCCCCTACTATGTTTCTTTATATCCCACATATGAGAGCTTGTTCTGTATCTATGCCTTAGGTCTGACTGACTTACTCAGCATGATGCCCTCCATAGAGCAGCAAATTGCATGAGTTTTTTTTTTATAGCTGAGTAGCATTCCACTGTGCTCATGTATTACAGTTTCTACGGTCTAATAACAAAGATTGTTTTTAAATTTTATTGTATCACATGAGATAGACAATTACAAAGCTGTTCATGATTGGGTTTCAGTCACAGTGTGCCAACATCCATCCCTCCACCAGGGCACACTTCCCAACACCAATGTTCCCAGTTTCCCTCCCCACCCCCCATCACTTGCCTCTATGGCAGATACTTCTCTCTCTCTCTCTCTCTCTCTTTCTCTCTCTCTCTCTCTCTCTCTCCCTTTGGCACATCGTGATTTGCAGTACATTCACTGAGGGGTTATCATGTATATACCTTCACCTACTTTCAATACTGAGCTCTAGTCTAGCATGACCATTTCCAACTATTGTTGGCAAACTGGTCCCTTCTCTAACTTACTTAATCTCTATCCCACACACACACTTATGGTAGACTTCAACCATTGGCAAGTCTTCTTCATTTTTTTTTTCTTTTTGGATCACACCCGACAATGCTCGGGGGTTTCTCCTGGCTCTGCACTCAGGAATTACTCCTGGCAGTGCTTGGAGAACCATATGGGATGCCGCTGCGTGCAAGGCAAACGCCCTACCCGCTGGGCTATTGCTCCGGTCCCTGGCAAGTCTTCTTAACCCGTTTTTCCTGGTCTTGGATATTAGTCCATAATATTTTTTTATATCCCGCAAAATGAATGCAGTCATTCTATATCTGTCCTTTTCCTTCTGACTCATTTCACTCAGCATAATACTCTCCATGTCCATCCATTTATAGGCAAATTTCATGACTTCATGTTTCCTAACAGCTGCACAGTATTCCATTGTGTAGATGTACCACAGTTTCTTTATCCAGTCATCAGTTCTCAAGCACTCAAGTTGTTTCCAGATTCTGGCTATTGAGAATAGAGCTAATAGCAAAGATTTTATTTATATATTTGTTTATTTGTTTGTTTGTTTGTT